>JAHWFP010161264.1:2341-59820 GCA_023313725.1 Lithobius niger | reverse complement strand
AAACGGCTGCGTTTATTAAGACCGCCCGCGCACTGAGCGACTTGGCCACGCGGCCAGGTTGCTGTAGCCAATGACAATGATTAATGCGTGATTTTACATAAACGGTAAGCATTCTCATTGGCTGCAGCGACCTGGCCGCGCGGCCAAGTCGCTCAGTGCGCGGGCGGTCTAAAAGCGGAAGTGGAATATGGGGGTACTTATCGATGGATTTCTCGTATCGGACACTATCAATTCATCAAATTTAGTACGGCACAATAACAAATTTTATATGAAGTGGTACCGCATTTGTCAAAAACACGGTAAGATGGTATTTTTTTTAAGTATAGGGGGGGGGGAGGGTGGCTATGAGTCACGTGGTTTTTTTTTTGGGGGGGGTCCAGGATATGGTTACAGATGACCACACATGGGGAGGGGGGGTTAAAATGGCTTAAAAACGGCCACGTGGTTTTTGAATGGCCCCTATACATTTCGAAACGTGTATTTCTGCTTGAAACTACGCCATATTATTTTAAAGAACGGTGTAGTCATTTGAAAAGTAGTAGTCATTTGAAAGTAGTCATTTGAAAGTAGTCATTTGAAAAAAGTCATTTGAAAGTAGTCATTTGAAATCTCAGTTGGCCTTATACGGAAGTTAATCTGGATCTAATAGCCTTGTTTAGTGGAGCCTTCATGATTCTAATTTCCGGTTCGTCCTGTCTTTCGTCGTTAGGCCTACTGAATTTCGTGGTAATTCACGTTCTGCTGATCAATAGAGTTATTCGGATATTCGCGAGCCGCCATTTTTGAAGGGTCAAGCGAGGTGACATCCAACTGATTTACGTACTAAAATAGGCTTCGAAGAAAAGGCGCAAAACCCGACATTATACGATAAATTATCTTTACAATATTTTTTAAATCTTTATTCGAAACCTTAACTCGATCGTACAAATAATGAAAACGCGAAAAGTGACGTATTATTATTGTTTTGGAATTTTTTTCGTCAAGCTGTTAGACGCTCGCAGATAGTAAGCACTGCTGAAAACTACATTCGCATATTTAAATTTTGCATCGTTATATAATTCATCGTGTAATTAAGAATTATGAGCTGGCTAAAGGACGTTATTTAAGAAAACAAATTATTACGGTTGAGATATCGTCTAATGTTTATCCTAATGTTGCTTTTGAATAGCGCTACCTATTATCGCTACCTTTCTGTTGTCTTCAGCGAGCGCTCGTGCCTCTCAGAACTTGCGCATGCGCCCGCAATGGCACGCAAACGACAGTCGGCAGGCAGTAATAGTTGGCGCTATTCAAAGTCAATATGTATATTAACATTAGAAGATACCTCAACCGTAATAATATTTTTTTCTTTAATAATGCAGTTTAGTCAGTTCATAATTCTTAATTACAAGGTGAATTATATAACGATGCAAAATTTAAATATGCGAATGTAGTTTTCAGCAGTGCTTACTATCTGCGAGCGTCTGACAGCTTGACGAAAAAAATTCCAAAACAATAATAATACGTCACTTTTCGCGTTTCCATTATTTGTACGATCAAGTTAAGGTTTGGAATAAAGATTTAAAAAATATTGTAAAAATAGTTTACCGTAAAATGTAGGGTTTTGCGCCACTTCTTCGAAGCCTATTTTATTACGTAAATCAGTTGGATGTCACCTCGCTTGACCCTTCAAAGATGGCGGCTCGCGAATATCCGAATAACTCTATTGTCTCGTAATACCAGAAGGAGATAGTAAATTATTTTTATCATAATGTAGAGAACATTGCATTCAAGTGAATTCTCATGTGTTTGACGCCATCATGATTTTGGTCATTGATTTACCAAGTTTTTGCAACGCCCTAAAAGAGCAAGACAGCAATTTCAGATGGTAAAATCAGTTTTAAAAACAGAAGAAACAAAAAGAGAAGCAGTACCACCAAGATCTAATCGTGATAGCTGCAGGATTTTATTATATTTTAATAGGTTTTCATGCCCAGTCATCACAATATTACTTTACAGCGAAGCTTTAGACTAGTCATAAGAGAAATTTTCGACTAACGATTGTTGGAACATGCCTAACTGCTGAGTGGGTGAAAAAAGTGGTTTTAGATATTTTAAATATTGTCCAATTAATGGAGAACATGGCCTAACTTTTAATAAGATATTGTAATAGCCTAATTTATGTTACGGCCAGCTTTTTCATGGTGAGGACCAGTCTTGTACACTATTACTGTTAAAGTGGCCACCATAACAGATTGAAAAGGGAACGAAAATGCCATGGTGGCATGATAAGGCCAGTTATATCGCTAACCTTTACAGGTCGCTCCCAGGTGCACGAAGTCTTAGCCAAATTTTCATAAGAAATTTCGTAGCTTGTTTTTTCCTTAAAAGCTACGGCATTGTACATTCCTTCGCTTGATGCAAGAAGTGCTAGATTGTACTGGATATGCTAGATGTTGCCAGATTCTGCAGACTATCAATCAGTGATAGTGCCACGTTAAGTGTGGCCGAGTCTAAGGCAAAAGCAATTTCGCACAAACTCGGTGTGAAGAAATTACCATCAACGATTGCCAGTGATGTGATGTTTTCATTGATTTTAATTCTTGGCTGGTTGTATTTAACGGTATTAAAATACGACCAGCATTGAAGCAGTTACGTTGCGTTGAAGTAATAATGGAAAACAACACTGATATCCCTCTCTTCGAATTGTCCACGATGAGACATACACGTGGTCACATATTTAAATTAAACAAACCAGCAGCGCGATTAGAGATGCGTAGGTCATCATTTGCAGTGAGGGTAGTAAACCCATGGAACTCGCTCCCTTCAAAAGTGGTAACCGCAAAAAATGTTAACACTTTTCGGCACCTCTTAAATGAGGTAGACCTTAAATATTTTCTGAAAAGACCTGAATATATACGACCCACTGAGAAAAATAAAAAGGGAACAGTATAATTAGCCAACAACCCTGCTGCTTTTATCTCACTTCTTATGAGTGCCTAACTCCATTTTTAGTTTTACATTAGGTTTGACAAATGGCTTTGGCCAAGCTTTACGGTACATTATTTTACTGTTATATTAGAAATACTGACAATGATACCTAGCATTACCCCTCACTTGTCCCTCACGTTTGGCGATGCCATCGGGGACCATTGTGTGGTAAAGCATTCGTGACCCCAACCTACTTCCATCAACCCTCCCACTACAGCCGAGCCATTGTCTTCTTTTTAAATTTTTTAAAACTGTTAAAGTTTATAATTTTAATTTTTAATTTTAACGTTGGATGGCAGTTAGCGACCACCAGGTCCTTGCCGTTCCGGTTGCGTTTGCAACAAACTATTTTATTATTATTATTATAACAAGTTGTATACCGGTACAAATATAATAAAAACTTGGCAATTGAACAGGCCCGGGTTTGGAATACGTAGTTGCCGTGTACATATCCAGAATGTATGTCATACTTTATGTTGCTGTGTGACTTGTGCTTTGTGCCCTTAAGGCTAGTATAGGCCAAACTAAGTCATGAATCATCACAGAAATTTCTCCCTGGCACTAAACTATTAGTGTAACAATGTAGTGTACCTGTGAAATTGTAGTCATAGCAAATGACCTTATTATACCTATGATAATATTACCGCCACAACAGAACAAAAGAAACAGTAAGTAGCTTACCAATAACCGAAAATCAGAGACTGAAGCAGAGTGGCCTGGCCAATAGAAGAAAGTTACATAATAGGACACGGTACAACAGAATTATAGGGAAGCCAAGTTGTGTTACATGTATAACTGCCCTACCTTTTTTGTCAAGACGATCGCATTAGCTGAGGAAAATTATGGATTTACGGCTGACCAATTACACATAGTAGTGTACTTGTAAAAACTGTTTACATTTTCACAAATGGCAGATTTAAAACGACTTAAAGTTCATTCTGGTGACAAACCGTTTAAATGCGAATTGTGTGATGTTGCCTTTGCACATGTGAGATCTTTGAAGCGGCACAGTAGAATCCATTCTGGTGAAAAACTGTTTAATTGTGAATTGTGTGATGCTGGTTTTTTGCAAGGGTGGTCATTAAAGGAACATAGTAGAATTCAGTCTGGTGAGAAACCTTTTACGTGTAAATTGTGTGATGCTGTGTTTTCAGAATTGGGTTCTTTGAAGCGGCACAGTAAAATTCATTCTGGTGGAAACCTTTTACGTGCGAATTGTGTGGTGCTGTGTTTTCACAATTGGGGTCTTTGAAGCGGCACAGAAGAATTCGGCACAAGTCTATTTCACGCGTATGGCCTAAATTGTAAGAAAAAAAACAAAAACTTACCTTAAATTGGCTGGAAAGGCACTACAAACTGATTCCAAGCCGCGGAAACGTGTTAAAACCATGTTTTAATAACGGATGTTTTTATAACATGTTTTTATAACTGATCCCAAACCGCGGCAGGTTCGAGGCAGACGATGCCGCGCAGTGAAGCACCATAAGTGAAACGCCAAACCCAAACAGTTCATTACAAGTGAAACGTCAAACAGAAGCCGGTACCTGCCCAACCTAACCGACAATAACAACAAAACGACACGCAACTGACAATAACTAGCCGCTTATCTTAACTGTTTACGAAAAAAAATATACGCTTCCCTGCTCCGCAACGCCCCGCGAGCGAACGCAAACACCGTATAAATGCATGGATTGCGGAGCTACAAATTGACCGATTTAAGTCGTTTTAACACATTTCCGCGCTATAAAACAGACTGTTCCTGGATGTATAAAGGTGCTGGAGACATTTGGAATCAATTTCAGAAGAATATCGGGTATGGGTGTATTCTAGACTTTAGCCAAGAATTCATTCTGGTGAGAAACCTTTTACGTGCGAATTGTGTGATACTGCATTTGCACGAGTGGGATATTCGAAGCAACACATTTGCAGCAAATTTATCGTTATCTTTTATCTTTATCTTTGAAGCAACACAGTAGAATTCATTCTGGTGAGAAACCTTTTATGTGCGAATTGTGTGGTGCTGCTTTTGCCCAAGTGGGATCTTTGAAGCGGCACAGTAGAATTCATTCTGGTGAGAAACCATTTAGGTGCGAATTGTGTGATGCTGTGTTTTCACAATTGAAGTCTTTGAAGTGGCACAGTGGAATTCATTCTGGTGAGAAACCTTTTACGTGCGAATTGTGTAATGTTGCGTTTGCACAAGTGGCCTCTTTGAAGTGACACGGTAAAATGTATTCTGGTGAAAAACCTTTTAGGTGCGAATTGTGTGATAACTGCTTTTGCATACGTGCAATATTTGAAGCAGCACAGTAGAATCCATTCTGGTGATAAACCTTTTAAATGCTAATTCTGCAGTGCTGCATTTTCAATCGTGGAATTGAGTTCTACGGGTATGAGTTCTGCAACGACAACATAAAGGGCCACTGGAACGAGATCGCAAGAGCATACCACCTTGCGATTAAGAGATCGTTGGGATGGTCTCGCTCTCTAGCAACCATGAGGCCTGCTTCCAGCTCAACCGCCTAACCTTCCTTCTGCAGGCTATTTGGAGTAAGGTTCAGTTGTGGCAGCAACTGAGAAAGAGTGAAAACTGCTTCGCTTCTTGCCTGTTCAGGAATACCAAAGGCTGGAACACTCAGCTGGGCAAGGAAATTAACTACGCCTTGTTGGAATATGGCAGGTGTTGTTGTTCAAGAGTGGGATTTGAATTCCGGGAAGAACTTCATACAAGACTTCAGGCTAATTATGTCCTCCGCTGAATGTGCTTGCTTGCACACACCGTTGAACTCACCGCTTATGCACTTTTTGTTTTTCCCTTTCAATTTTTCACTGCAGAACACTTCCTGGAGCGAAACTGTTTGAATTCTTTTTTTTGTGATGTTTTGTCTAAATGCGGGTTGTATAGTGCTGCTTTTGCTTGAAGTGAACCTTTAAAGATTCACAGCCCATTTCATTCTGTTTGGAAGCCGTTTGAACGCGTGTTGGGTTGCGCTGGTTTTTCACTAAGAGGACTTCTCAGCCTTCTTCTTTCTGTTGGTATGCCGTTTTTATGCGAGTTGGGTTCCGCTGCATCTTCGCTTGGGAACATTTTAGATTACATGCCGAATTCAT
This sequence comes from Lithobius niger, assembly GCA_023313725.1. Classification (NCBI taxonomy): domain Eukaryota; kingdom Metazoa; phylum Arthropoda; class Chilopoda; order Lithobiomorpha; family Lithobiidae; genus Lithobius; species Lithobius niger. Next base: position 53,739 of record JAHWFP010161264.1, on the reverse strand, counting down.
TTTGGAGAGACGCCGTTGAAATGTGACTTAGTTATTGTTTACCTTTGCGACGGAAGTTGTTTCTCTATTTTTATGATTTTTTTTTTATTATCATTTCAATTTTCTTGCACCTTTAATGGTGTGTGAATTGTACGAAACGATAATTTGATGTTCCTCACTGTACGCTCAATAAATACTTACTTGAAAAAGCACATGCTTATACACAGTGGACAGAAACCGACTACTGTTAGGTTGCCTTTACACGGAGCTAACAGCGTGTGCTTAACAATCGAATTTATTGTGGAGAGAAGCCTTTGTATTGCGATTTGTGTTGTGCCGCATTTTCACAATGTGTAATTTATTTTTGCCTTATTTTTTGCTGTGCTTTTAAAATTGTGTTAAGATTTGTTTTAGACCCCACACTGCATAATGCAGTGTTTTTGTACCTAGTTGTACGTGGAATAAATTACTTACTAACTTACTTACTTTGAAGCAACACAGTAGAATTCATTCTGGTGAGAAACCTTTTAACCGATAAACTTTTAACCGATAACCGAAGAGGAGGTTTTCATCCCTTCGGACTGCCCCATCCAGAAAACCATTTCTTCTCTTCGTATTGGGAAGTCCCCGGGACCCGATTGGCATTTGCGCGGAGCATGTTAAATTTGCGGGGCTGCTTCGTCGGGCCGCACTCTGCAGTTTTTCAGTGTGCCTTCAGACACTCTCACGTCCCCAAAGGCACCAATGATGTTTTTGCTCTCCCCATTCTCAAGGGAAACAGACCTTCACCATGTGATAGCTCGAACTAAAGAGTGTTAAGTATTACTTCCCCGTGGTTGAAAATTATTGAAATTATTGAAATTTTTGGTACATCCTCAACGAAATTGAACCCTTGATGGAAATCTCCTCCTTTCAATTCGTGTATAAGAAGCTGCACTCGACGAAGATTGCTGCCAAGATCCTCGAGACTTGTTGAAAAGGGCACCAAACGTGGCGGAAGGTCTTTTCATGCTTCGTCGACATCAAAAAAGCTTTTGACAGTATTCCAAGGGAAAAAATGTGGGAGTGCCTCGCTAAGAAGAATATCAAGAAAAACGTTATCCTTCTCATCAAAGACCAGTATGACAATGACTCTATTAGAGTTACAGGGACACCCGGCCTGCCTTATAACATTCTGCGTGCCAAATTACAGCTACGAGCAGATCATCATCCGAGCAATTACAGTGCCAAGGTCGGCTAGGGTGGTAGCTGCGTTCCTCGCATAGCTGCTGTCTTGGTTGGCTTTGTGAATAGTAAACGAGACAGAATCGAGTCAACGATTGTATCGTCACAAACCGGAATGATTATCTGATTTTAAAATCACAATTTATAACTTTCTAGGCAAGTGTCTTATAATTTTGCTCCGGTGATCTATTGGAATAATTAATTTTATTTTTTACCACATTAGTCTATTAGATTTTAGATCTCATGGTAATTATTAGAAAATTAGTAGGTGTACACACAGAGATGAAACGTCATGATTATTGTACACGCGCAATGCGTCATTTAGTGACGGGTCGTTAGTAAATAAAGTTCCATTACATTCAACAGAAAATCTCCAAGACGCCACATTTTAAAAAGGATTTTTAGCAAGGGGAAGACTAAGGGTAAGGAAATAGACCTTTGGGGCCGTACTTGATGTGGAGGATCGAGAAAAATGGCGCTGGGAAGTATATCCCTTTAAGCGAGGGGATATTTTATCTTCTACTTGAGTCAGGCAAGGTAGCCCTCGCTCTGTTCTTCTTTTTTCTGCTATTCTCGACATGGCCCTCGCAGACGCTAAAAGGGGACTTGACGCCTGGCACCTTGGTTCGCTGAAAATGTGCTTCCTTGCGTATGCCGACGATGTCTTTTGCCTCGGCCTCAGCTGGGAGGGACTCCAAGAAACCCTCGATTCACTCGTCGAAAGTCTTGGACGTGTTGGATTCTCTTGTAAGGTTAACAAAACCAAGTGTATTTGCTTTTTCACCGGGAATGAGACGAGATACGAGATCGAAAAAATCACTCTCTATAATAAAGAAATCAACTGGGTTGATCATCTTTTGTACCTTGGTTTCACCTTCTGCTCCGATCTGAGTTGGGGAACAGAACTTTCTCGCATTCGCCAGAACCTGTGCAGGCAGAGCAATGCTGTGTTCATAATGTTCCGCAATATTGTTTCTACCGAGGACCTTTGGGTCATTATGAGAAGCTGTGCCCTTCACCTCTACGGGATTGAGATCTGCAACGACAACATCAAGGGCCAGTGGAACGAGATCGCAAGAGCCTACCACCTAGCGATTAAGAGGTCGTTGGAATGGTCTCGCTACACTAGCAACCATGAGGCCTGCTTCTAGCTCAACAACCTGACCTTCCCTCTTCAGGCTACTAGGAGTAAGGTTCAGCTGTGGCAGCAACTACGAAAGAGGGACAACTGCCTTGCTTCTTGCCTGTTCAGAAATACTAAAGGCTGGAACACTCAGCTCGGCAAGGAATATGGCAGGTGGTGTAGTTCAAGAGTGGGATTTGATTTCCGGGAAGAACTTCATAGAAGACTCCAGGCTAATTATGTCCTCCGCTGACTGTGCTTGCTCGTACACGCTGTTGAACTTACCGCTCTTGCACCGGCCGCCCCCCCCCCCCCTACGATTTTTCAGTACAGAACACTTCCTGGGTGAAACTGTTTGAATTCAAATTTTGTGATGTTTTGATTTTATCTAGAAGTTGGGTTGCGCTGCATTTTCTCTTGTGAACACTTAAAGATGTAATGCAGAATTCTTTTTGGAGAGAAGCCGTCGAAATACGACTTTGTAATTGCTTACCTTCGCGGCAGTAGTAGTTTCTTTAGTATTAGGATTATTATTTTTATTATTTTCTTGCACCTCTAATTGTGTGCAAAGTGTATGAACGGCTAATTTGATGTACCTCGCTGTTCCCTCAATAAATACTTACTTACTTTGCATGATGCTTTTTAGCGGTGTTGATGGTTGAAGGACACCTTAGGAACCTACATGAGGAGCTTCTTTCTTGAGTATGGAAGACGGTGCGACAGCAGAAACAAGAAGTCTCTAAACGAAGAGATTCATATACGTATGCAAGTGCATGCCGTCCTAGAAGAGCCACCCATGAACTTCACTTCTTGAAGAAGTACTTGCCCTCACGCTGTAAACTGTAAACTGTGCCACTTTTTTCTCCTTATTTTTAGTTTTTTAGTATCTTAGTTGATACATATTTGTTCTTTTGCATACCAAATAATCTCTACACAATGTACCAAGTCGTACAATTAAAAGCAATTTGATTTCATTTATTTGACGTGACACAGTAGAATTCATTCTGGTGAGAAACCTTTTATATGCGAATTGTGTAGTGTTGCTTTTGTAGATGTGGGATCTTTGAAGCAACACAGTAGAATTCATTTTGGTGAGAAACCCTTTAAATGAGAATTGTGTAGTGTTGCCTTTGCATATGTGGGATCTTTGAAGCAACACAGTAGAATTCGTTCTGATGAGAAACCCTTTAAGTGCGAATTGTGTAGTTTTGCTTTTGCAGATGTGGGATCTTTGAAACAACACAGTAGAATTCATTCTGGTGAGAAACCTTTTAAGTGAGAATTGTGTAGTGTTGCTTTTGTAGATGTGGGATCTTTGAAGCAACACAGTAGAATTCATTCTGGTGAGAAACCCTTTAAGTGCGAATTGTGTAGTGTTGCTTTTGCAGATGTGGGATCTTTGAAGCAACAGTAGAATTCATTCTGGTGAGAAACCCGTTAAGTGCGAATTGTGTAGTGTTGCTTTTGCAGATGTGGGATCTTTGAAGCAACACAGTAGAATTCATTCTGGTGAGAAACCTTTTAAATGCGAATTGTGTAATGATTGTGTAATTTATTGAAAAACATCGTTGCAACTTATTCTGTGAAAAGATCAATCCATTATAAAATAACACTACTAAGTTCGCTAAAATTCACAACACGGACTCACACTCAGTCCACCAAATTTTTGATATCACCTAGATATCTTCGTGCAAAGCAGACGACGAAGCAAACAACGATATAGTTATGTAGAAAGCCAGAAAAATCTTCGAAGCCTGACGAAGATATCTGGGTGATATCAAAAATTTGCTGGACTGAGTGTGAGTCCGTGTTGTGAATTTTAGCGAACTTAGGGGAATAATAGCGAGTAAAACATGATGAAATTAATCCTGAAATGTTTATAGTGCAGAACGCACGATTAATTTTGGTCTCTGGTCACAAGATTGGAAACCTTGTTTATTGCATATTTTGCCATGTGCATGTATCCTTGGTGTGTTGTTGAAAGCTACCAGATTATAGTAAACTTGTTGGTATTTAATTATTGAAACACGCGAGTTGTTGAAAATCCTTGTTAGAGATTAGTAAACGTGTCAGTTGTTGAATGCGATATAAATTTATAGCGTGCTAGTAAATGTATGTTTTGAACGCAGGGCTGATAAATTTATTAGAAAGTAAACTTGTTAAATTGTTTTTGAACGCGGCGAGTGGGGAACCGAATTAACATTAAATTAATTATGAATTTAGTAGTGCGAGTTAAGAAGCAACTTGACTACGCGTGGTTAATTATTTTAACCTTGAAATTAAATGGATTGTTCCATTTTTATTAAGAAGGGACTTAACTTGCTTGATTAATTTTTTTTTCTTGATTCATTGTCGATTGCATAATCGAAATTAGTATGGAGGGTATACCTAAAATTGTGCATTTTTATCATAAAAGCATGAAACTTGGCAGGAATGTTGTTTACAGCAAATTAAGAATTATAAGTGTTGTAGGCATTCTCCTAAATTGCTATGAGCCGCCATATTGGAAAATGGCGGCCCAATAGTCTAAAATTGAGCATTTTTATCATAAAAGCGGGAAACTTGGCAGGAATGTTGTTTACTTAGAATTATTAAGAATTTAAGTGTTGTAGACATTCTCCTCAATCGCTATGAGCCGCCATATTGGAAAATGGCGGCCAAATAGTCTGAAATTGTGCATTTTCATCGTAAGAGCATGAAACTTGACAGGAATGTTGTTTACATAAAATTAAGAATTTTAAACGTTATAGGCATTCTCCTGCATTGCTATGAGCCGCCATATTAGAAATGGATAGCCAAAATGGCAGTAAAATTAAGTTTTTTCTCATAACTCCTGAACAAATCAACGGATTTAACTTTTCTTTTTTTTCTTCCTGTTATTCGTAATTGTTTTTTTACCTAAAAACTGAAATAACTTTTCATACGACCAACCATTTTATCTGAAAATCTTAGTTATAACTACTGTTAACATGGAATTCAGTGAGTTATATGGTCTGAATATTTTTTATTATACGATTTGCTTACTTATGGTTAATAAGCAAATCGGCGGCGCTACAGATTGGTGCGCCCCCTACATGCTGGTATAAAATGTTAGGACAAAACACGACGTAAGTTAAAAAAAATACAAACAACCACCACACTGAACACAACTAAGTTCGCTGAATTTTCGGCGAAGTGCCACATGAAGGTGAAGAGGTGTAGCACTTCACTGAGAATTCAAGCCACCTTTGTTGTGTTCAGGGTGGTGGTTGTGTGTATATTGCTGAACTTAAAATTTTTAGATAAATAAAATATAATGTGTGGTCATGTCAGATTCTTTCTACGGAAACACATTCTTGTTTTTCCAGGGGTTGGAGCTTACGAAGCTCTAACCAGCCACCACAGATTCGTGCACAGAATATCATCCATTATTATTTTTTATTTATTTAATTTAGTCGTAGCACCATAGGGCATTATAACGACATTTCAGATTTAAAAAAAGACCAATACAACTATATATCAGAGTGGCTGCACTGTATAACAGTACGCTGAGCAACCAAACTTTTGTTGAACACAATAAAGTTTTGATTTTGCACAGTTTCAGTCACGGACAGTTTTAGGGAAAAAAGAATTGGTCAGAACATTTGTTCTGCACTGAAACCTTCTAATCTTCTTAATATGATTATGCCTCCCCATGTAGTCAGGGGAGACAAGGTAGTCAACAGGATTCAAGATTGTTTTCCTGTGGAAAATCTTGTACAACACCACAAATCCCTCCTGCCAACATGCAAAGGCTGCCTTCTTAAAGTGTTCATCATGTCGGACACACACGCATCATAAGTGAATCATTAAACACTATCCGGGCAGCATGACGCTGCACGCTTTCAAGAGCATCAATTAAAAATTGAGCATCAGGGTCCCAGACTGCATAGTAATGGTCAAGTTTAGATTTTACCAAAGGAATAAAAACTAATTGTCTGGTTTGTGGTGAAGTCCCATGAAGTAAATGGTTTAAATGAATCTGACTCTGGCCTTAGATTCTACACGTAGACTCACAATATGGTCATTCCATTTTGGCTTGTTTGTAATTTTTACTCCTCGAATGGACAGTTTATCTACTACCTGAAGCATATTTCCACACAGTGTATTCCGGAAAAAAAAACATATTTTTATTTCTGGAAACAGCTAAAACTTTGGTCTCGCTGGTATTAAGATTCATTTTCCATGTTGCGGCACCAGTAGGCGATACGTTCCAAATCGTATTGTAACAACCCTCTTTCCACCACCCCAGAAATAATTCTGTACAAGGTAGATAAATCAGAGAAGACTGCTTTGTTAGATTCAATGACTTCAGTTGAACCATTTATGAAAACTAAAAACAGAATAGGCTGCTAACAGATCCCCGTGGCACACCAGATGCTGCACAAGCACTTTCAGCAGTGGACATAATTTGCCTGAATTCTTCTCTGAAGTTCTTCCCTAAAATCGACCCCCATCTGCCGTATTCCAACAAGCAAGAGTGAGTGAGGTGGTTTGGGGGTATCTCACCACCTATCTCAAACCACCTATCTCACTCTCGCAACAAGGTATAGTTGATTTCTTTATCGATTTAAATCACACTTCTGCGCAAAGTCGTTCCTACACTTACCACAACCAAAAGGTTTCTTACTCTTCCCTCTGCAAAAATGCATGATACGTTAGATACGGTAAGACTTTTGCGTAAACACCTTTCCACACCACAACAATCCAACAGTTTCTTCCACTGTGCACAAGTATGTGCCGCATTCAAATGGTTTACCTTAGGTGTTTATAAAAAACATTGCAACTCCCTAACACAGCACTAGATGCAATATCAAAAAGAAACAGTAAAAACCAACAAATAACAAAAAACTCGGCAACTATGCCGACAAGGAAGTGGTTGACAGGAAGGTTTAAGTTTAGCAGCTAATGCCACATCACTATTTAAAAAATACAACTCGCTGTCTATGCAATTCCAGTCAATGATGGTACGAGGAAATACCGACCCATCACGAGTATTTTTGCTGCACCAGAATCTTTTAACCTTCCTTGCATGGTACATCCGACTCACAAAATCTGTGGAAGATCAAAAAATGATTAGGGTCGAGCAAAGCGGCACCACGGAAAATACGCATAAAAATTGTCAAGTCAGTGTACCTTCATTCTGATCACCAAAGATTTCCACTGAAGAATGTTAGTGACACAGCCATCTCTGTTATAGTCAACACATCTCCGCATCACTCATTCAACACATTCTGACAAGATGAACATGTACGGATCCCAGACAGCACAATGATATTCCAATTTGGGTCTCATCACTGGATTGGAAACAACCTCACGGACTTTGGGACTAGTGTCTTTCAACAATCTATGGAAGAAACGAACTTTACTACTTACCATGGTACAGATGCTTTCGACACGATCAGACCATGATAACTTGTTAATAATTTTAATACTGAGGCAAGTGATGGTGTCAACAACTTGTAACGCAAGACCTTTTAAGTAACAAATAGGGTGTCTGTAGTTTTCCTTGTGTGAAATATGAATTTGCTGCCTCTGTCTTCGTTGCATTAAGGTTCAGTTTCCAGGTATTTCACCAATCATTAATCCTATCCAGGTCCGCCTAAAGGGAAAGGATGTCGAGCTCACACTTAATAACTCGATAGATGTGGGTATCGTCAGCAAACAACTTATATGCAGGGTCAACAACATCTATGAAGTCATTAATATAGAGTAGAAAAAGAATTGGACCGCTCACAGAACCCTCCGGCACTCCCAGCATAACGGTTGCCATACGAGACCTAGAGCCTTCAACTCAAAAATGATGTAGTGACTTTGGTTTCCCAAAAAATATGTAAGCCACCTGATAACAGATGTAGCAATACCATATGCCTCCATCTTCTTGAGGAAGTGATCTTGGGGGAGAGTATCAAAAGCTTTCGCCATGTTCAAGGAAATCACATCGACAGTATATCCATCCCTGGCCCAAACCTACTGTAATGTCATGCACCATTGGAACAATCGTAAGCTCACATGAAGAGCATTTCCTAAACTCAAATTGTTCTTGTGTTATAAGGTTCTCCTTGGCAAAGAAATTGACCGTTCGGCAAACAATGATGTGTTCAAGCATCTTGCAACAGATTGTGGTAAGTGCCACAGGTATGTACTTCGTCACATAATTTTTCCCCACCGTTAAAAAAAGGCAACATGGCAGAGAGCAATCCCAACTCAAGTGGTTCAGTAAAATTATACACCAGAAAATTAGTGCTAGCATCTGTGGTCTTTTTCAGGATCGTAGCACCAATGCGTTCCCTCCCTTAAGCGTATAAATCTGATGCCCACCCCGGCATGACTAATCTTGATGTCCTTCATCTTGTTTAAAGTTTTGTAGTCAAGTTTGTCGTCATCCCCAAGAGGAGAAGGCATAGGAAACAGAGTTTAAAAGCAGGTGTTCAAAAGATCACATTTATCCAAACTGTCATCGACCTGACAACCCAACGGAGAAACCAGGGAAGGAATACTGGACACCTTCGGGTCACTGGATTTGATGTACGACCCAGCCCTATTCACTCGCTCCGAAATCTAGCCATGGTAGGGTCTGGAGTATTCGCGATCAAAACGTGGTGTGCCATCCGTAACATCTGGCCGCAAGCTGTTGTCTCCAACTAACTCTGGGCAAATCCAAGATGGTGGCGACGTGTGCTCATGGCGACTGCTCGAGTGATTGAAGGCGCTAGTCACGTGGCTTGACGTCACTTCACCCTTGTTGGCAGTTGGAGCTCTCGTAGCAAATTTGAGAAACTAGATTATTCGTCCCGCATGTTGGGTTGCGCGGTAAGTATAGCGAGTGAGTTATCCCATAACTAAGTGTTAGTTATTTATTCAAGGTACGAACAGAGGTGTTTGGGTTTTTCTCCATTGTGTACAAGTACGTGCCGGTTTAAATGGCACTTCTGCGGAAAGGCTTTCCCACACTCGCCACATTCAAAAGGTGTCTCTCCGCTGTGTACAACAAACGCATGCTTCGTCAAATTAGACTTCCGCGCAAAAGCCTTCCCACACTCACCACATGTAAAAGGTTTCTCTCCGCTGTGTACAACAAGAGCATGCATCGTCAAATTAGACTTCTGCGCAAAGGACTTCCCACACTCACCACATTCAAAATGTTTCTCTCCGATGTGTACAACAAGAATATGCTTCGTCAAATTAGACTTCCTCGAAAAGGCCTTCCCACAGGCATCACACGCAAAAGGGTTCTCTTTGCTATGCAAAACTGCATGCTGCCTTAAAGAAGACTTTTGAGCAAACGCCTTTCCACACTTAAAACATTCAAACGGTTTCTTTCCACTGTGCACAAGCAAGTGCTGCTTTAACTCGTACTGCTGTGCATAGGCCTTCCCACACTCACCACATTCAAAATGTTTCTCTACGTTGTGTACACGAGCATGGGACACTAAATTAGAGTTCCGCCCAAAGGCCTTCCCACACTCGCCACACGCAAAAGGTTTCCGGTTCTCTTCGATATGCAAAAATGCATGTTGCGTTAAATAAGACTTTTGCGCAAATGCCTTTCCACACTCACTGCATTCAAATGGTTTTTTTCCACTGTGCACAAGTAGTACGTGCCGCTTTAAAACACAATTCCGCGCAAAGACTTTCCTACACTGACCACATTCAAAAGGTTTCTCTCCGCTGTGTACAAGAAGAACATGCCTCGTTAAGTAAGACTTCTGTGCAAAGGCCTTTCCACACTGACCACATTCAAAAAGTTTCTCTTCGCTGTGTACAAGAGCATGCTTCGTTAAGTAAGCCTTCTGCGCAAAGGCTTTCCCACACTTTCCACATTCAAAAGGTGTCTCTTCGCTGTGCATGCTGTGATTTTGTTGAATAAGGATCACTTTGGTTTACTGAATTGGCTGAATCTCACATTTGTTAACGATCCAGAAACTAGCAGTTTAGAGCACAGTCACAACAGAACACGATGTGCGACCTTCGACGAACGATTGGGTTAGGGGACGCTCACTTCCTGTTCTAACACATCCACGCCTGAATCGTGGCTGCGCGCAGCGGCCAACAAATGAACCATTCGGACAGCATTCGGACAAGATAGTCAGTGCATAACAAGGCCAGCAGAGATATCGGGTGCGTTTCTCGCTCAATTCAACGCTCAGCTTCGTGCTGTTCCGGTATTAGCAGTCCTTTGATTTAACGAACCGACGAAACGACTGTTTCGTATTAGTTAGTACCAAACCAGCCTCCAGAAGCCTGGCAGTATGTTATTTCTGGCGCGCGCTCGTGTACATTTGAAGGGTCACGTGACTAACGCATACCGAGTCAAGAGCGACAATCGGCGAGAGAAGGTGCGCAGCTGGTGTGCAGTAAAACTTCGATTTGTTCCGTCAACCTACAGCTTACAAAACTTAATGATTTTAGCTGGCTATTTACAATCGTATTAATTTCACGTACACAACTGCAATGTTTGTGGAGCTAATATACAATAGAGGTGATGCAAATAAGTGACAACCACGCAGGGTAACAGTTGGGTAATAGCAGCACTGGAAGGGACTGCAGTCTATTATCAACTGAAGCCCTAACCAGATTGGTTGCTCCCGGTTGCACGCCGACGTTGTATGGTGTAACAAAGACTTCAATATTCGTCCTTAACGCAACACCAACCACACGATTACTGCAATATTGACCTTTTAGGCACGTAGTTACGCATAGCTTCGCACGAAATTGTCTTCTGTCTGGAGAGGCCTTAAGGCACACTAGTGCCACTTCTTTGCAAATCGTTTGAATCAGATGTCTTGGCTCCAGTAACAAAGAAAACCTCAACACGAAAAAGTGCCCTCAATAACTGTGGAGTCGTCACTTGTGTGCTCCACAATGGCAGCCATCAATTTTATGTCAATATGTTAACCCTACCAAGATACCCCTTCAACTACTAATAGGCTATTCCATAATTATATATTGTATTAAGTTGCATCACATGACTTCCTGTTATAATTGTATATAAAGGGAAGTAAACAGGAAGTTCGCTGTCTTATCAGCTGTAGCCTACACTCTGGTAGTCCGTGTGTTTATTACCATTGGTGCCCACGCTGCGCTAAGGTGTGTCCCCGCCCAGGACATCACAATAACGTTGAGTGTTACTAGTAACTAGCCACTCTAGATGACTGCTGCCTGCTTCCTACCCCAGTCACTCACTCTAAGTATCACTCGAAAACAGATACATTGACTGCTTGGTAGATGCGGTGGATTCAGTCTGATAAGGGAAGAGCCCTTTCCCCGTCTTGCTGAAAGTTGCCTTTGAAGAGTTCCTACTTCCGTTCAAGACAGTATGACTAATTACTACTCACGGTAATTTTAGAAGTTATTTGTAGCTTGTCCACAAAAGATGTGTGTTGTGTTCCATCTCTCGTTGTCGGTATTTTGTTACCACTTAACTCTTTACTTGTACTTAGTCAGATCCACTTTTGACATTTTTCGTTATTGGCCAACACGTTTGTCTGGCTGAGGCTTTGCCGTTTTCCCTCATGGGGCACCTCGGCGCCATGTTCTCACATATGGGGGCAAGCCAAATCGTAAAGCTGAAGGGTGAAAATGCTTTATAAAACGTATTACCCAGGGGTTAATTTGGGCCGGATTGGTCCGAAATGGTATTCCGGTTCTTTTTTTAAAGCCGGAATGGCGTTCCGGTTCTTCTACGGACAACATTTCACCTGTACTGAAAAGTCATCTTTCGGAAATTTTCGCAATTTCAAATTAAAGCAATCAACCTTTAAACGAAATTAAAATCACTATGCCATTTAGTGAATTTGATTTAATTCAACCTCAACCACCGTAACAAAACTAAATGTTGTTGCTTAGGCCAAATGGGTAAAGTTTTTCTGTGGCTGCGATCCGCTAGGAGTCCCTCGTTTCCAGGTTTCTCTTGCTTGTCTCATGCCACAGTATCGCGTTGGAGCTGGAGATGTTGCAAATATCGTTGTTGATAATACTTTTTTGATGTTTTATAAGTCTTATAACGATAATAAAAATAAAATAAGATCAACAATAAAAAACTTTGAAAGTTATTATTCTATATTACGCCTATGTCTTTTCATTATTTTTCTGTATTTGAGTGGCTATTTTTCTGTATCAATCCTAACTTGAATCCGGTAAAGTAGTTGGTACAGCACTGTTTTTTAATAGCCTACATACATTTTTTTTATTGGGGGACGAGGAGTCACTCCCCGCCCCCTCCTGCACATCCGGGGGGGAGAGGCAAGTTGGGATATTATTTTGTTCCCCCAAAATGAATCAAAATTATGAGCGTTAAAACTTCAGAATAGGTACCTTCTAGAAACCAGAATAAGTGTTGAAATAGGTAAAACCCATGTTAAAGCTTCTAGGGCTCCGCCCCAGACCCTGCTGGGAGAGCTTGCAGCTCTTCCCCAGAACCGCTTGCTGTGGTTTCGAGGGGATGTAAATGACCATCCCTTTCTACCTCTGCAAACAAGTGACAGTTCCGATACTTTACTAATTAGAAATTAAACATTGGTATTACCCCTAAACTGGTTTGGTCGAAAAATGTGGGAAATTTATTAGAAATTAAAAACAATTTTTAGAAAAATTTTAGAAAATCTTTTGGATTTGGGGGAAAATTTTTAAGTTTTAGGAAAATTTGGGAAATTAAGAAAAATATTTAGGACATTTTTGGTTTCGGGTGCGAAGGGCGCCCAGTTGAATGAACGCTGACACTAGGCCTGGGCCAACCTCTCAGTGGCCCTGATGGCAAGGTACACTTCCCTACAACTGGAATTGATTGCCCTGTATATGACGATAGTTTGGCTTTAACTTTAGCACACGGCACCTGAGAGAAATGTGCTCTCTGTATACGTACTGGTAAGGTGTTGACATCGGCACCTGTATCCAATTTAACCACTACCTTTTGATTACCCACTTTATTTCACGATGCCATTCGTCATCCTTAACCTGATCGACCTGTAAGCTACCAACATTTCCTTGCTGATAATCTTCACTTGCATCTACAACTTGCTGTACAGAGTTTGATTTGCAGCAATGCATGAATTGGTTTTTCTTCATGCATTTGTGACACACCCTCCAAACGCTGGGCAGTTCTTATAAGAATGTGTCGTTGCACATTTTGAGCAGTCACGAGCACCGTCGCTTTCTTGATTCTTAGTGGCTCGACTCTCTTGTTTTTTGGGGATGAGCATCTGATTTTGGGCTGATCGCTATGCTGCAACATCTAGTGGTATTTCTTTACTCATGGTCATTGCCTGCTTGCAACTCCTCTCAGCAGCTCTGCACAAGTCAACTGGTTATCGTAAGTCAAAATCCTGCCGTAACAGACGTTGACGTAAGGCATCATCACTCACACCTATTACTATTCGATCACAAATGACTCGGTCTTCCAACATAGCACAACCACAGTCCTTGGCAAGTATTTTAACTCTTGCACAAACTGATCAATGTCTGATCATCTTTTTTGCACTGTGCAATTAAACAAATAACACGCAAACGTGATGTTTCTGTATGCCTGGTAATGTTCATCAAACTTTTTCAATGTATGTGCAACAGTCTGTGAATCATCACTGTGAGTTTGGATGAACACAAACGTCGAGTACAGATCGTAACCTTGCTGTCCAATCGTGAGCAGTAGAAGTGCTCTCTGCTGTTTGATAGGTTTAGAATCAAAACTCAAGGCATCAAAATAATTGTTGAACTCCTGGTACCACTTCTCCTATGAGGTCACTGGCACACTACCTTCTATACACGTCTTTGGCGCCCTTAAAATCGATGCATCCATTTTGAATTTCAAGGTTAGTTTTAACGGCGGCCGTAAATTCTTCCACTTCTTACCGAGGGAAATAAACATCAGAAATCGTCACTAAAATTGGACTGTTGAATTCGTTGAACTCACTGGTTCTCTTCTGACACCACGTACGATATTTGTGTTGTTCTAATGTGTTTTGCACCAAATATACATATAGAAATAAATGACACGCCTTACACAACGCCAATCAGCGTCGAGCAGCGATCGGCCGAAGTCCGTCCGTCTCTAAGCAACGCTCCGAACTTTCAACCAATTGGCGCTTGGCACGAAAATCCATCTTATTCACCGAGGGGGCGTGATCATGAAAAATTGATTCCTTCGCAAGATTTGCTGCCAACATCAGTTGCGGTTGTACATTTCGCTGGAACTAAAGAAGTGTTCTTCTATGGGTGCAAAATCTCCGTCGGTTAGAAATAAAGTTCGTTCTAAAACTCCGGTTCGTGACTCTCTGGGGTTTTCTGCGTGTGACGATCAGAATATTCTGCCATTATTATCGCCTCGAGCACCGTTGTCTCATAGTGTGATGCTACCGCCACCGCCGGCCTCTGATGCAATGCAAACGCTCGAGCCAGCAATTTCATGCTCGGTTACACGTTCAGTTTCGAAATCATCAGAACACTTGCGTTGTGGTGAGCGACTTGGTCGCTTGCTGTGAATTCTTGATTTTTGATCTGTGAGTGTTTACTTATGCAGGGTGGTATAGGTGTAGTAACTTGGAGTACTTTATTACACGCCCAGACATGCTCAACACACAAGCGGCCAAAGCCCTCATTAGTGGTGGCATCTAGCGGCGCACCACGAATTAATCACAAGTGACCACTGATCTTTACATACACTACACCCACCCTGAATAAGTAAACACTCAAAGATCAAAAATCAAGAATTCGTGGCAGGCGACCAAGTCGCTCACCACGACGCAAGTGTTCCGATGGTTTCGAAACTGAACGTGTAACCGAGCATGAAATTGCCGGCTCAAGCATTTGCATTGCATCAGAGGCCGGCGGTGGTTTTTCACATGCAGAAAAACCCAGAGAGTCACGAACCGGAGTTTTAGAACGAACTTTATTTCTAACCGACGGCAATTTTGCACCCATAGAAGAACACTTCTTAGTTCCAGCAGAATGTACAACCGCAACAGCAAATCTTGCAAAGGAATCAATTTCTCATGATCATGCCTCCTCGGTGAATAAGATGGATTTTCGTGCCAAGCGCCAATTGGTTGAAAGTTCGGAGCATTGCTTAGAGACAGACGGACTTCGGCCGATCGCTGCTCGATGCTGATTGACGGAGAAACATCGGATGATTGCTGCACATCGCTGATTGGTCAAGCGGACTCATGCGAATGCCCAGAGGAAGCGGAAATTTCCGGCCCCATCTGTCCCACGTACTTCCTCAAGAAAGTAGGCGTTCCTACTAATGATATGCGTTAAAATAATCCACCTTCTTTCGCTACTATAATCACTGGCAACCAAGCGTGTTTTGTGAAAGGCCGTAAATCTGTTACATAAACCGCATCGCCCACGGCAAAGGTTAGTTCACTGTAGTGTCGCGTTGGTTTTAATTGACTGTCTTGCTTCTTGTCCACGATATCTTGAACATAGGGACACATTAACGGTAGGCACATTCACACTGAACGTTGAAGAAATAACTGCGACAAAAAATGCTGCGTAGTGGTTAGTAAGTAAGTAAGTAAGTAAGTAAGTAAAGTGTTTATTTCCAAGAAAGGGAAAATGGAACCAAAAAGGGTCTAGCAAAGACCACTAACATTTGGCCAAAAATTTAAAAACACACAAACGACACAACAAATGCACTTGAACAATACCCCGAGAAAGCAGTACATATTTTGCTGTTTTGACCCCAAAAAAATAATGTAATAATAGTATAAGTTTGTTGCAAATGCAACCGGAATGGCAAGGACCTAGTGGCCACTGACTGCCATCCGATGTTAAAACTAAAAATTTAAAATTACAAAAGTAAGAATTTAAACGTTTGAAACGAAGACGATGGCTCGGCTGCAGAGGAAGGGTTGATGGTATGGGGTAGGGTCACGAATGCCTTACCACCAAGGTTAGACATACCAGGGACACAGTGGTCCCCGATGGCATCGCCAAACGTGTGGGACAAGTGGAGGGGAATACCTGGTTGAAACTGTCAACGTTTCTAAAAAAAATAATAATAAAATAATGAAAATAAAATAACCGTAGGTTAAAGCTGGGCTAAAGCCAATTGTCAATCTTAATAAAGATAATAAAATAAAGTGAAGTAAAAAGAACAATTAGAATTAAAATCTACGAAGATATTTATTAAGATTACACTCTTCCAACATTCGACGGAAGGATGGCAACGAAACTGCAGAGACAACAGCAGCCGGGAGCGCATTCCAACAATTCAAAACCCGGTGAGAGAAAAACTGGGCACGGCAATTCAAGTTAGCCTTATGGACAGTAAGTTTGTATGGGTGACCCCTAGTGCGTTTGAAATGGCCTAAATTGAAGAGATTTGAAAAATCACCCCAAACCTGCCCGTGCAAGATGCCATACGTCAGGCAGAGATCAGCTTTCAATCGCCTAAGCTCAAGAGAGTCAAGACCCAAGCGGGTGAGACGGGCAGCATAATCCAAAGATTTTAAACCAGGGATGGCCTTAGTAAAACTACGTTGGACTGATTCAATCCAATCTATATCCCGCACCAAATAGGGCGACCAAACAGGAGATGCAAATTCAAGAATAGGGTGTACAAAGACCTTAAATGTCCAAAGAAGAGTGGAGCAATGCCCAGAGCGAAATGATTTATGGATGGCAGCAGCCCGTTGCCTAGCTTTTTTTACAATATGATTACAGTGAGTTGAGAATTTGAGGTCACTGGTAATCCAGACCCCAAGGTCTTTGACACAGTTGGAGGTTGGAATCGTGTCATCGTTGAGGGTGTAATGGAACAGCTGATTGGAAGACCCAAAATGAAGAGTCTCCGCTTTACCTGGGGCAATAGGGAGTTGCCAGTCCTCCGATCAACCATGCAACTCTTCAAGGGCAGCCTGCAAACAGTCCGCAGTGACCTGATCGAAAACCTGGTTGTGATGTTTAACATCGTCAGCGAATTTATTTAAGGGCACATCGACTGTGGATATTTGTAGATCACTGACGTACAACACGAACAGGAGTGGGCCGAGTACAGAGCCTTGTGGAATGCCACTAAGCACATCTATTGCCCCAGATGTTGACTCCCCCACAACAACACACCGTGTACGCCCAAGGTGAAAGCACGCTAGCCAACACCAGATGCCTCCCCGGAAGCCCAAACAATCAAGCTTCGCCAACAGCCTGGTGAGGGAGACGGATTCAAAGGCCTTCGCAAAATCAATAAATACCAAATCAACAGGTTCACCAGCATCGATGGAATCAGTGATAAGAGTCCAGCACTAGCAGCTGCTGGATGGTGGTGGAACGACCAGGGAGAAATCCGTACTGATCAAAGAGGGTCGAATTTGACAGGGGAATAAATTTTAACATTTCGGAGCGAATCAACCTCTCCAGAACTTTGCAAAGAACGCAAGTAAGTGCTATAGGACGATAATTTTTGGGATCAGAGGCATCCCCCTTTTTAAAAACTGGCACAACTAATGCCTCCTTCCAAAAGGGTGGCAAGCATCCCTCCCTTAAAGACAAGTTAAAGATCCACGATACCGGAACACAGATTTGGTAACGGATTTCTTTTAAAAGAAAAGCAGATAACCCATCGGGACCCACAGCTCGGCTATGCTTTATGCTGCAGAATGATGAGAGGACACTATCAGCTGTTACTGAGAAATCAGGAAAAGTAGATGAGACATAATCCCCCTGCCAAAGAGGCGTAGCAGAATCAGGAGGTACAAAGTTTGCCGCAAAGACATCACCTAAAAGGTCAGCCTTCACCTGATCACAGGGCACAAAATGCTCTACCTGTTTCAGGGGTGGGACCATGCTTGGCTGCTTGCATAATCTTTTCATATATTTAAACAAGGAGGCTGGATTTTTACCAGCAATTAAAGCGTTTTCAAGGGCAATTTCATGCTCCCGGACTTTGTTAGCATACTCATTATGAGATTCCAGGTAAGCAACCTTGTTACTGGCAGATGGGTCAAGCTTAAAAGAGTGCCACAATTGTAGTTTTTTTCCTTTTTAATTTACGTAGGTAGCAAGGCACCTTAATCCTACAACCAACACCACCCACAGGAACTAAAAAACTGCACTGCGAAATGTAGTTGCACAAAATACCATAAAAAGCAGAGCACATGTCAACATGTCAACATGTTTGTGGCATATTTCTCGCCTGTATTAAGTAATCAACATGGCATCTTCAAGTGAAATACATCCAGTTACACTAGCTTTAAGCGAATTTTTCAAAGAACGGACTAGATTTTCTGCTAACCCGTTTGTCACAAGACGATACGTAATGCTAGTAATGTGACGTATTCCATTTTCCTTCAAAAACTGTTGGAATTCTTTGCTACAGTACTGACTGCCGTTGTCTGATACAACAACTTTACAACTGCCATAATTATGTTGCAAACAACTCTTTGAAACCTTGAATCATTTTCATAGCAGTAGTATAACGTTTCATGTTAAAAACAAATGGAAATTTAGAATGTGCGTCAATAATTACTAGAAACATATTCCCTTGAAATTCACAAAAATCAATGTCCAATTTCTGCCTAACAGATGCAGGTCGCTCCCAAACGTGTTTCTTTTGGGCTAAACCCACTTCTCTATATACTTGATAGGCTTCACAACTCTTAACTGTATTATCTAATTCAGTGTCAATTATAGAGCATGCAAGAGATTTATTAACCACACCACGGCAACTCCCCCATCACTTCACCTGGCGTACCTCCTCCTCAAGAACTCGCAGACTCGCACTCGGGCCCGAACTCAAACCAAACCTTGTCATCCAGCTGCGACCAAGTAAAGCAGGTTGTTCACCTGGGACTATTACACCCCTTAATTTTGCCGTAATGTTATTTAAAGATACATCAACCCAAATAACTCCAAGTGGCGTAACTGCTTCACCAACCCAAGGCTTTGAATTTATGCCTGTTTTATGTAGTTTTAAGTTGGAAAAATAACTACGGTACCAGATTGCTGGCAATAAGGTTGCATTCGATCCCGAGTCAATTTCAATTGGCAAATTGTGTCCATTCATTTTACAACTAATTTCCAACAGTTCACAAGAGATTCAACTCCAAAAGCTTCTAAATCCAAATCAAGGCTCTCAACACTTTCACCATCTGTAACAGCGCATCAGGTGCACATAAGTTACGAAGTAAACCATATGTTTTTTGCTCCTATGCTTGTAAGCAAAATTGCTACTTTTTTAGCATCAGGTTCATCGTAGGCCAACTCTTTCAAAGTATACCCTCCAGGATTCAATAGAGCTGTTCTATTCTTCCAACAAGTGAGTTCTATTTTTACCAAATTTGTGGTTCTTAACACGCTGCTTAGTCGATGGCAATTTAGGCTTAGGCAGCACCGACCCTGAGTTTTCGTTTCCTGGCTGTTTATACCTGCAAACACTACTCAGGTGTCCCTTAACGCCACAAGATGAACACGTGTGCTTGTGATACTTAAAGGCTGACTTTGTATGGTTATCGAAACCACAGCAGAAACACTTGTTGTTCCGAGAATTATTCCTGGAAAACTTTTGACGTTGTGCCACCTGGTGGGTGGAAGAGACCTGAAATTAACCTACGTCTTTTTCAGCAACTTCATGCATTAGCACAAAAGCACAAACTGAATCGAACGTGAGTGTATCCGGATTCTTTGCCAAAATTAATTTTAATGTCTGAGAGTCGCGTAAATCCGAAATGAAATGGTCTCTCAGCATTATTTCTAAGTTAGAACCATTAGCAACAGTGTACTTGCAATTTAACGTTAATTTCTTTAATTCTGTGATTTACATATAGATTCACCAGAATGCTGGTGTCTACGTTGAAATTTTGCTCTTTCACAAATAAAATTTGGAGATGGACACAAATTATCACTCAAATAAGTATTAATTTCGTCTAACGTTTTTGTGGACGGCATATCAGGTGCACATAAGTTACGAAGTAAACCATATGTTCTTGCTCCTATGCTTGTAAATAAAATTGCTGCTTTTTTAGGGTCTGGTACATCTTAGGCAAAAAATGCAGGTCATCTCTTTCAAAGTATACTTTCCAGGGTTCAACAGAGCTGTCAAACTCCTCTATTTTCTTTTAATAACGTCTTCATTACTTAATTCACTGATACTATTTTCGCTATCATCAACAGTTTCCCAACTCCCTGGCAAGCTTGCTAAACTTTTAAAGAATGCGTTGTCCTGACTAGAACTCGAAAAATTTAACTCTCTAAATAAATGCTCAGAGGGTTCACCAACTTCATTAGACTCAATAGCCTTGTTGCTCATAAACAAGAAAGTTTAATTTTGAAGAATTTTACACACTAATTGCTTGAAATATTAACGTTTGCTCTAAGCTAAATTTATAGCGCCTTAGTATTAACTTAATAATTTCTAAAGCTATTGCTCGGTCTGTGTTGTCACTTCAGCATTAGGTAAATAATTTCTAAAGCTTTCTCCATTAGCTGTGTTTTCTGCTTTAGCCTCAGCTTAATAATTTCTGAAGCTTTTTACACATGTGCACAGCTTTAAACTTAATGTTATTTAGCTTTAGATAAACCCTTTAACTTACGTTAAACACTGTTCATGACTGCTGCAAACTCATTAACCCTTTTTAAAAACAAACGTTGCTTTTCTCCACTGTCAACGACTTTTTTAAACCCATCATTGTGCAACGCTATACACTTTTAAATTGCGCTCGATGCCTAGCATCTTAAGTTCACACACTTTACACTTACTTAAATTTCATACAATTTAATCTCAGGCTCGAAACATTACCACACAATTCTTAATTTTTCCGACATCCAATTCAATGCATGCAGGTCTTGAAACATGGGCTTCGAACTCACGGGAAATTGTTATTTGATACCAAATATCTTTAACACCACCAGGCATGATAATGTTTTTTTTTTCCTTTTTCCAGACCTGAAAATGGCTTCTCCAAATGGGGTGGTCTACCCGGGTGTCTCCTCTCCTGTTGGTAAAGCTGATACACATTAGGGCACTACCCCCCTTCTGGTGCTGCAGAGTTTAAGCCCACTGCAGTGTTGAGCAAACTCAAAGAAACAAACACTAGGGTTTTAAGACTAGAAACTGGAAAATTTTCACAACAAAATTCCCTCTCAAGCCCCCCATACAAGATGGGTTCGCTTGAGGAAATTAAATTTAAGAATAGTTACAAATTAAATTTGTAACTCGTTTAACTCGAAGTTGTAATGTTCGTGGAGCTAACATACAACAGAGGTGGTGCAAATGAGTGACACCCACACAGGGAAACAGTTGGGTAACAACAGGCCTGGATGGGACTGTAAACTCTTTTTTCAATTAAGGCACACTAGCGCCATTAGGTGGTGCATACATAATCAGGCGACCAGTGCCGCTAATAACAGACATATTATATTATATTCTGGGCCAATGGAGAGCCCGGCAGGGATGAACTTCTATACAACGTCGGCGGCCACAGGTTTCTTGAAGCTGTGGGTTGTCGAGTGTGTTGGTACAGGGGACGTCAATGGACCCGTGCGCACCGACTGCGTGGTTAGTGGGATGAGATTCCGTGTCATTGTACTTGGCACGGTTAGAATATATTCCACCACGTAACACTGTGAGGAGGATGCTACGAATGAGAATTGAAGATTCTACCACAGACCTTATTCTCGCAGGAGAATCTAAGTTACGAAACTGTGTTACGTTGCTTACCTTCCCGCCTCCCTGCTACGGAATAGTGCAGCGCAGGCCGCGGGTGAAAAGGAGTGGAGTATAAGAGACAGAGCATGGCGGATGAGAAGTGGGGCGGAAGTGACGTAAATTTTGCATGTATTTCCAAACAGAAATGACACATACCAACAGGTTACAAAGTGCCGTAGGGCAGGGAAGGAACCCAACATGTAACACAGTTTCGTCGTATTCAACTCTGAGAACTTAGATTATCCTGCAAGAACAAGTCCGCTGGTAGGAACTTCAATTTTTTGCCAGGTTTCCTAACAAGCAATAATAAACGATCTTGACCTTTTTTTGTCACAACGTAAAATAAAAATAATAGTCAATGAGCTTACAACCAAAAATTAATGTTTTGGTATAAATCGGGGAGACCAAATGAAACTTACAGCACGTATTGAATGGACGGTAGCAACTTGGCCATTGTTATTAAATTAAATTTTATCTCGTTTTACTCTTGTTCATGGAATTTACACAAACAAGCATGCTCTAATTTTAGTATACTGCAGAGGGAAGCTGGTTCTTGGAAAAAACACCCCCCGCAAAAAATGCCCCCAACAAAACGCCTGGGGTAAAAAACACCCACAGGAAAAAGCACCCCTAGGAAAAAACGCCGCAGGAAAAAAGCCCGATGGAAATAATGTCCTTAAGTAAATTTCTTTTGGTTCGCATCTCCAGGTTCACCCCATTCTTAATTACACTTCCTTAAGTGGTAAGGTTCAAAATTGAGCTGGCCCATCTATACAAGCATTAGTTTGTTTCAGAAAACGCAAGGCTCCAAGAAATTTATTTTCAAAAAAGGTTGAAATTGTGAGCAATTTCACGCCCCGAGTATAGATTCCTCTAGCGAATTAATACCTTTACGGCAACCTGTTCGTTTGCATTTGATTTACTTAAAGATATACCGTTTTTCTTAAAAAACCTATACAACTTAGACAGGGACATAACAATTGTGAGCTTTTTCACGTCCCCAGTAGGGATTACTTTAGGAATTTATACCTTTATGACACTCGCCCCGTTTGTATTTGATTTACTTTAAAAATATACTGTTTTGCTTAAAAAATTATACGACTTGGTGAGAATCAAATTGTGGGTGATTCCGTGGAGATAGAATAAGGAGACCTCAAGAATTGGAGACGGCGAAAGAAGTTTAGTTTCAGGAAAAAAAAAGTAGGTAAAATGAATTGTAAATGGAGGGTAAATACGCAAAGAAACTTTTTTTTTATAAATTTCTTGGAGCAATAACTAATAAGTTATCTGAAGCAAACTAATGCTCGTATATAAGAGTCGCCTTAAATCTGAGGCTCAGCTACGATGGCCACCACTGGGGAATTTTTCCCTACTTGGGAGCGTTATTTCCAGGTAGTGTTTTGTCGGGGGCATTTATTACGGATACCGGGGGAGCTAGCCAGTGGCGTAGGTGTGGCTGGGTGTGGCATTAGGTGTGGCTGGTGGCGAATTAGCCCTTAGGTGCCCCCCTCCTTAATATACAGGATGGCCTACTAACAACGCACTAGCTGAAAAATGTTTAAATCCATACTTATATCTAATTTTTTCTAATTTTTATTTGTAGTGAACCACTTTTTATAGTGGACACTTTTTCATACTCCAGTCAAGTGGTCCCACTTTTACTTTTCTAAAAAGAACTTGGAAAATATTTTGGATTTAGAGAGATTATTCAGCTTGTGTGTTTTTTAGGGTGCAGCATTTTTTGTTAATGACAGGGGGATGTGCGGTCGGAGATGCTCTAAATTCATTTGTAAAATACAGTTTATACCAGATTAAATAACTAGTGTACTACAAAAAAGCCATTTTTAAATCTAAATATTTGTTTTTCTTTCTGGGGGGAGGGGGACCTGAGGCTGGGGCACGGTCCCTTGCCACCCTGTAGCTACGCTGCTGGAGCTAGCAGTGCCTGCAATACTTCCATATACAGGGTGATTCATAAAGAGAGTACTGAAAAATAGGCCTATGACTGTAGGCCCATACTACAGAAGACGTGCCTAATTTTATCAGCACATGAAACAAAAACCTTTGTTCAATCTAATAAAGGCTTGTTATGAGCATCCCTCGAATTACTTGTGCGGATATCCACCTGCAGTTGACGGGATAGTTTTGTAATTGTGTTGTAGCAAACTGCGTGTTTTAGGTCGTACACGTAGTATTACAGTTCCGTCGTAGCCACCTTCTTTGAACGTAGAAGTTGAACGTTAGGTTGGAACGTGTAGGCCTGTGAGACATGCTCCCGAAGTACACCATTGAGGAGAGGATTGAACTAGTCGTGCTTTGTGGCATGGAGGGAGCCAACTTCCAAACCATTGCAGCAGTTATTGACCAATTTCACGCCCGCCATCCAGACAAGAGATAGGCCATGTTACAACACAGTCAATAATTTGTTGTGGGAATTTAAGGCAACAGGTACTGTGGTAGATGACTGGGGAAAATGCGGTCGTCTACGTTCAGCTAGAGATGAAGAAGTATGCTTGCCGTAATTGAGCCTATCGAAGCAACCCCTCGAACATCACAACAAAACCTTGCAAACCAACCAACCAAACAGCCATCCATAGTATCCATAAGGAACAGGGGTACCATGGATACAAACCCACCACTCCACAACCCTTGATGAGAAGGACTACGACAGAAGACTGCAATTCGCACAATGGGCAGTTGAAACCATTGATGGTGATGCCACATTTCTACGCCATCTGGCAATGACTGATGAGGCCCATATTTCATTACACGTATTACCTACCAAACAGAACACACGTGAATACAGCATCACAAACCACATTACACAATTGACGGACACCACCAACATAATCCCAGCACGAATGTGTGGTACGGGTTTGTGGATTCACGGTTGATAGGACCAGTGCACTCTTCATTGATGGACCACTAAATGCTGAACGGTATTTACAACTGCTCCATGGCTGTATTCAACCATCCATTAAGGAGGAAGTGCTGCTAGCCCATCTTAATACCGTATGGTATCAGCACGATGGGGCACCTCCCCACTTTGGACGCAATGTACAAGAATGGTAGGATCAGACCTTTGGTGGCAGGTGGATTGGGAGAGGAGAAGTAGAACGACCACCTAGAAGTCCTGACCTAACCCCTCCTGACTTCTTCCTATGAGGCTACCTAAGAAACAGGCTAGGCACAGCACTACATCACCCGGGGACCGTTCAGCAGCTAAGGCAATGTATTGTTGAGCTCTGTCAAACAATAACACCGGATATGATAGAGAGTGTTTGGCGAAATCTTGGTCAAAGGCTTCGCCATTGCATTGCAGCACAAGGAGGACACTTCGAAAATGGAAGTGTTGAATTAAAGACGGTGTGGCTTACTTTCATTCCGAACCAGGAAATACTTAATGTTTATTTCCGACATCCGAGCAATGACGGCGTTCAATATGGCAGTTACGTTATTAGGCTAGCTAATACAAGCTACATTGCACTACTACAGATGCAGTACGGTTGAAAATATCAACGCATTTCAAACCTTCAGATTTGACTAAATTGTTTAGAGGTTTGCAAAGTTTTCAGTTTGGCAATGCAAATGACCTTCAGTACATGAATACGGTAGAAAATATCACTGCATTTCATAACGTTTCAGTTACGGGTCAAAACCCTAAGTTCAGGAAATTCATTAAATTTGACAGAGGTTAGTTTAGAGGTTTGGAAGGTTTTTGGTTTAAATACATGAATGGTTGGAGATATCAACAAATTTCAAACCTTTTCGGGTACTGGGTGCAAATCCAAGTTTAACAATATAATGGTGCGCAAAGTTAATGAGGGCTCCCTAGGCCTGTAGTTTGGGTACAGCAGGGAGCCATACTATACCTGTTGAGCACGTTTTATTTCCGGGGAGGGGGAGGGGGGGCAGGCAGGATCTACTACCCCATACATTTATGACGGGCTTTCTACTGGTACGATAACCTAAGGTCCACTGTTGCATTTTATTTATTAATTTTATTTCATTTATTTTATTATGTATATTACAGGCTTTCATTTCATAGGTCTATATCTTACAGGCCTATTTTTCTTTGTGAATCACCATGTATATACTTACAATAACTAGTGAACACTTTGTTTACAAGTATAGCTGATTCTGGTTAGCCTTATATAGGCTACTTGTAAATTTTATTGTCTATTCATTATGGGTTTATACATACATTACGTTGTTTCATGTATTACAGTTAGTCTTTAACAAACGTTTGTCTCCTTGCAAAGTATTATTAGCAATTGATTGTTTAAATCCTTTAATTCTTAATAATTAAACTTTCAGTAAGGCAAAATATTAATTTCACCTTCTAAATGTCTTAACTTAAACTTTAAATAATCTGCAGATAATTTGTAAATAATCTACAGTTTGATACAACACATAACGTTAAATTAAAATCCTCACCATATAGTTCCACTTTTATTGTTTTTTATTGCTTTGTTGAAAGAGTTACATGCTCAGGTACACATAAAATATGTTGCTGTTTAGAAAAAAAATCTATTGCATGAAGTGCAAAATAGACAGATAAAGTTCAGAACTGAGTAAAAAGTTTAAACTGCAGTAAATCTGCAGACTAGCTGGAACCGATAGAAAAACTGCAGTTCTGATCTAACCTAAATGCATGGTACGCAGTAAATGTGCAGACCAGTGTTATGTCGTAGTTTATTCCATGTATACCTTTATGCAGGTGGCGCTACGTGCACTAGCCGCGCCATCACCAATGTAGGTAGCCTCGCTACCAACCGCGAGCACTCTAGCGATAGCATCAATGTAGTAAACAAGCCTTTATTAAGTTACGATGAAAGAGTCATTTATTATGTTTTAAAACGAAGATAACGATACATCATTTGGCGACGAGTGATGCGACGAACACCCGCAGGTAATTCTGTGATGCTAAACAATCGAAAAGATCGTAAACTTTACCATAAACCAACGACGAAAAGTTAAAGTGAAAATCCGCCAAAAACAACGTGCTCGTAAACATGGCTTCCGCTGCCGCTATCCCGATATTTCCACCATTCGATCTAACGGACGAATCAACAGCCGGACTTCGCTGGCCGAAATGGTTGAAAAGGTTTGAAAATTACGCTGTCGCATTCAAAGTTACTGAAGAAAATGTCAAACGTGCATTACTACTACACAGTGCAGGGGAAAGGGTGCAGGACATTTTCGACAATCTCGTTGACACAGGCAACGACGACGAATATAATAAAGCCGCACAAGCATTAACGAACTATTTCCGCCCTAAGAAAAATATTGAATACGAAGAATTTGTGTTTCGACAAGCTAAACAAGGTAAAGACGAATCCTTGGACAATTACATTATTCGTTTACGTGATTTGGCCAAGAATTGTGAATTTGTTGACGTTGAAAAATAAATCAAGTCTCAAATCATTCACTGTGGTAGTTCAGGTCGTCTCCGCAAGAGGGCACTCGAAAAAACAATGACGTACGCAGAATTGGTCGACGCCGGAAGAGCTATCGAAATAGCAACGCGCCAGGCAAACGCAATCGAAAAAACTGAAGTAGGCGAACGACAAGAACCGGAAGTAATCCAAGCAATGGGCCGCGGTCGCAGATTTTCTAAATACAAGCCCAAAACGCAAACGACGAAGCGAGGAAACGATCGGAAAACTTGTTTTGCATGTGGAAAAACGTTCCCACATGGAGAAAAACCTTGCCCAGCTAAAGGTGCTACGTGTTACGAATGTGGAAAAATGAATCATTTTGGTAGAGTATGTCGGCAACGCATCGGTGCTTCATCGGAACGCCCACCACATCGTTCACAACACCATTCAAAATTCGTGCCACAGCAACAATCCAAATTAAAAATTGACAAGGTAAGCGCAATAAACACTGAACAATCGGATAGTGATGATGACTATGTGCTGATGAATTTAGTAACCACACCACGAAAATCGCCAACAGCAGATCTTAAAATAAACTATCAAAACGTCAAAGTGTTGGTGGACACTGGTACACGAGCTGACATTATGCCAGAAACTGTGTTTGTCAGTAAATTTCCAAACACACCCTTGGAAAAATCGTCATTAAGAGTGCGTCAGTGGGGGACAAACCAACTTTTACCAGTAACTGGAAAATTTCTGGCCCAGGTTAAATCGAATACAAACAAGTGTGAAACGTATTTTCATGTCATTCCACGCAATGACGCAGTGTTATTGAGCTACGAAACTTCAGTAAACTTGAATCTTATCACCATAAATGCAACGTTGTCTGAAGAGAAACTCAGTGATAACGACAAGTTTCAGAAGATACTGGACGAATTTCCAGAAGTCACAAATGGGATTGGAAAACTGAAAAACTTTCAGGCCAAGATTTACATGGACGAGAACATTCCTCCTACTGTAAACACAAGGTACAGAATTCCTATCCACTTAAGAGAAAAAGTTGAAGAAAGATTAAAATGGTTATTTGACAATGACATTATTGAACGAGCAACAGGACCAACCACCTGGGCATCGCCAATTGCCATTGCCCCTAAGGCAAATGGTGATATCAGAATCTGCGTAAACCTACAAGCAGTAAATGAAGCGGTTAAACGAGAACGACATGTAACTCCGACAGTCGAAGAGGTAATGGCAAAATTGTCAGGTATGGACACGTTTACACAACTGGACATGCCAGATGGATACCTCCAACTAGAATTAGCACCAGAGTGTAGGCACATCACAACATTTGCCACACACACCGGGTTATGGCACTTCAAAAGGGTTCCATATGGACTCAGTGTTGCAAGCAAGATATTTCAAAAAGAAATAGAACGAGTACCGTAAACGCTCGTGTAAGCGCCCACCCCCCTAAAGTTGGCAATCCATTGTTAAAAGGAGGATGGGCGTTTAATCGGGCGAGGGCCTATGCTGAAAACTGA
Source organism: Lithobius niger (assembly GCA_023313725.1). Lineage (NCBI taxonomy): Eukaryota > Metazoa > Arthropoda > Chilopoda > Lithobiomorpha > Lithobiidae > Lithobius > Lithobius niger. The sequence goes on along the minus strand of JAHWFP010161264.1, from coordinate 24,834 downwards.
AAAAAATAACCTAGTGGGCGTTTGATCGAAGGGGAAAAACGTACTTATTTATTAAAAAATTACAAGGCTTCAGCCAGCCCCACAGGCTACTGCAGTACACACGTAATAGGCTTAAACGTCGTCCTCATCACCATACAAGGACACCCCATCACCATCCCAACCCAAGAAATTATTGTCGTCAATATCATCATCATCAAATTCTTCTTCATCGTCAAAGGAAATTCCGGGTGGATCTGTGGTGTTTTTTTCCGGTGGATTTGCAGGCACTTTGTTGCTTAGTAAATGTTCTTCGCTTCCGTCAGTTGCTGATGAGATACCACATCGTTTAAACGATAGCACGATCGATTCCGCCGTGATCGATTCCCAAGCAATTGATACCCAGTTGATTAAGTTTTGTCTGTTTGGTTGAACAAAATTCCCCCTTGCATTTCGTGTCGTCGTACGTCTCCATTCCACCCAAAGGCTGCGTAATTTATCTTTGAACGGTTTGTTTACGGACACATCCATTGGTTGAACAATTGATGTGCACCCTACAAAATACGTGAATAATAAAAATAAAAGTTATTAGCGCGTGTGCACGTTTTAATAAGCAACAGAAAATTAATAATGCCAAAAAAAAAAAAAACAATTACCGGCTGGCACGTGAATCACGTCCGTATCTAGTGTTTTTAATTCGGCAATGGTGTCGTCAGTCATGTGCGGGCGATACTGGTCGAGAATAAGTAGCCGCCGTACATCGTCCGAATTTGGCCCCCAAACTCTTCTTGCCCAGCTGTGAACCTTTTCCCTGGTCATCCAACCATTAAGTGTTGCATCAATCCTGACGTTTTGTGGAATTATTAAGCCACGCTTTACACGATCGCCTAATACACCGCCCCGTTCTACGGTAAGAATGAAAAAAGAGCGGTCATGTTTATCGATTGCTACCGCCAAGAATTCGACGCAAGCAACAAGTGAGTACGGAAGTAGTAAGCCTAAACAAGCATCGTGAAAAGGAGTTTCCCGTTAGAAAGACATAACTTCAATGGAAGCTAGTACACTTACCTTTGAAATAAATAAATGCTGGCATCTTTTCCCCATTTGCCCTTGCACACAATGCTACCGTGCAGCCTTTTTTTGTGCGTTTGTAGTGGCTACACGAACCGTCGTTGCCCCACGCTTTTCATTTGTAGAGTTGGGCACACTGTCAAACCTTTTACGGAAGAAGTTATCAAATAAAAACCGGTTCCGTAATATTAAATAACGCTAGATACTAAATTAATTATACTATTTGTGCGACTTACCGAACCATCGTTTGGTCCATATTGCCAATGTTATAATCTGTGTAGTCTTGTTTCTTGCGGAGTTCGCGTATTGCAAGCCTGAACGCTGTCAATTTTTCGTTGTAATCGGCCGGCACTTTTTGCGCTGCATTCGTTGAGCGTCGAAGAGAGATGTTATAACGATTTTTCCAGCGTTGTAGCCACCCATCTGAACCTTTAAAATCCCTGATACGAAGTTGTGCTGCTATTTCTCTAGCTTTTGATTTGAGTAGTTCATTTGACACTGCTCTGCCATCACTTCTTTCTTCATACAAAAAATCGTATACGGCTTGATCCAATTCTTCAGACAATGGCTTCCTTCCAACGTGAAGTTTTCGTTTCTTTTTTTCTTTTCCGAAGTTATGAACTAAAAATTTGTCATAATTGGTGTCCCATTCCCGTACACGTTTACGATCCACACCATACTTCTTTCCCGCAGCCAAGACACTGCTTTAATTTTAAATTCTACAGTATAAGAATTTTTTTTCTGTGCCATTATGGTGCAATTTTTTAACGAAATGACAATCAGTCATAAGGAAGTAAGGAAGGGGGGGTCACGTGGTGATTGAGTCACCTTGGCTTAGCTTGGGGATTCAGACTAGTCTATTATTGGAGGAGTGGGTGGGGAGAAGTGTGGATTGGAAGAGTCAAGTCTTTGGCAAAAGTAGGTCAGCAGTGAGTGGGGGTTTTCCCGACCAACAGCCAAGTGAAAATTAAAGGGATGGGCGTTTAATCGGATGTTAGCCTAGTTCAGACTTGAGTGAAAAAGTGGGTGGTGGGCGTTTATTCGAAGATGGGCTCTTACTCGAGCGTTTACGGTAATTGAACCAGTCAAATCGGCACGCAATGTAAGCGACGACATTTTAATCGCCAATAAACCAAACTGTGATTATGCTGCAGAACTGCGAGCAGTACTGACATGTTACCGTGACAACGGCTAAACGATTAAACGAAGCAAGTGTTCATACAAAAAGTCATCCTTGAAATACTTGGGGATGATATTTTCAACCGAAGGAGTGTCGCCGGACGCAGCGAAAATAAAAGCGATTGAGGAACTACGAACACCTCAAAATGCCTCGAAGGTACGTAGCCTACTCGGAATGACTACTTACTGTTCTCGTTTCATTCCACATTACGCCTCAATTTCCATGCCATTGAGACGATTAACGAAGAAAGATGCAGTTTGGCAGTGGTCGGATGAGGAAGACCAAGCTTTGCAACAAATTATCCGAAGCTTAAAACAAGCAACAGTGAATGCCTATTTTGACAGAAACAAAGCGACAGAAATCCTAGTTGATGCCGGTCCCTATGATTTGGGCAGTGTTTTGATTCAGCGTGACAAACCGGACGATAAGGAATTCAGTGTCATCGCATTCGCGAGTCGATCGTTAACAGACACAGAGTCTCGGTACTCTCAGACGGAGAGAGAGGCCCTTGCTGTGACATGGTCTGCAGAACCATATGTACGTATACGGTTCTCATTTTAAAATTGTTACCGATCACAAACCGTTAGTCACGATTTTCAACAAAACGTGTCACCAATCTCCAGCGAGGATTGAACGTTGGTCGATTCGTCTACACGCTTATGATGTCGAAGTAGTATACCGACCAGGAGCCAGGAGCAGACAACCCCGCAGATTACTTATCACGGCAAAAGACGAAAAAGGACTTTCAGCAACCTACAAAACTTGAAACGACAGCTGAAACTTACATCAACTTTCTAATGAGTGCGCCATTAAATGAAGCCCTGAACTTAACTGAAATACGCAATGCAACAAAGAATGATGAACTCCTACAGAAAGTTGTACACGCTGTAGAGATAGATGATTGGGATGCAACCATGCATCATGCCAGCCCTGTTTAACGTCGTCAACTCCAGGCATATTACTCAAGCCGTCAAGAACTGGCAATCTCCAATGAAATTCTGATGCGAGGGAAACGCTTGGTAGTACCTTCACCCTTACAAGACAAAGCTATAAATTTAGCCCACGAAGGCCATCAAGGACTGGTACGTACAAAACAACTCCTAAGAGAAACTTTATGGTTTCCTGGACTCGACAAAAGTGTTGAAATTAAACTAGCAAACTGTTTGCCATGCCAGGCAACGTCAACTGATCCCCATCGAACGGAGCCACCGGTACAAGTACCAGAGTTACCAGATTACCCATGGCAGGTCAGTGTCGATTTTGGAGGACCGTTCCCAAGTGGGGACTACATCCTTGTTGTAATAGATGATTACTCGCGATTCACAGAAGTCGAAATTGTACGCTCTACATCTAACCAGACAGTGCAACCAAAGTTGACTACAATCTTCTCCTCGTATGGTATCCCCGAGGTACTGAGGTCGGACAATGGACCGCCATTCAGCTCCTCAGATTTTGCGCAATTCGACAAAACTCTAGACTTCAAGCACAGGAAGATCACGCCAAAATGGCCACGTGCTAATGGACTCGCTGAACGTTTTAGGCGCACCATGGGAAAAGCAATAAAGACAGCAGTTCTCCAAGGAAAGAATTGGAAAGAAGAATTAAAAAACTTCTTGAGAAATTACCGTGCGACGCCACATCCCTCAACTGGTCATGCTCCAGCAGAGATTTTCTTTGGTCGACGGATCCGCACAAAGCTCCCCGGATCCATTGAGTACACACACAAAAAGAAATTCATCGAATGTGACGAGTTGAAGAAGCAGGCTGCTAGGACAATCCAGGCAGACCACACAGATACAAAGCGGCCTACCATAAAGGTTGGTGATACAGTTCTGGTGAAAAGTGAAATAAAGAACAAACTAACACCAATGTACGCACCACAACCTTTGCATGTAGTAGCTGTTAAGGGCTCCATGATAACAGCAAAACGAGGAGGGAAGATGATAACACGAAATGAATCTTGCTTCAAATTTGTGGTCCCGCAAAAGACGGAAAGTGTGACCAAAACAGCTCACAAGGATAGTGACGATGAAGATGACTTTCTGATGGAAACCCAAGAAACCCCAATGCAACAAATTGACATGGCCGGTCAGCACCAAGAAAACCCTGACCGAAGAGCGAACCCACCCCGAGCAAGAGTTCCACCAAGAAGACTTATCACAGAAATTTAGAGAACTCTGATTACAGATACTTGCAAATTTAATCTTTGAAAATTTTAATTAATACTATCAACTTTAAATTTTAATCACCGCTTTCAATTTCATCCAAGGTTTGGGGGGATGTTATGTCGTAGTTTATTCCATGTATACCTTTATGCAGGTGGCGCTACGTGCACTAGCCGCGCCATCACCAATGTAGGTAGCCTCGCTACCAACCGCGAGCACTCTAGCGATAGCATCAATGTAGTAAACAAGCCTTTATTAAGTTACGATGAAAGAGTCATTTACTATGTTTTAAAACGAAGATAACGATACATCAACCAGCTGGAAATTTTCGGAAAAAATTACAAGCGACTGCAATCCTGATTGATGATAATCTGTAATAGTGCTCATCGACCATAGTTTACAGAAGTCCGTGCCACTTTTCTTCAGTTTTAATTAGTGCAGAGGCCGACTAACTCAAATTGTAAGTCCAAGAGAGGACTTTTTTTCAAATTTGGATTTGTAAATTAATTTCCAAATTGTGTTGCTATTGGTTTTTCTTTATAACTTATGTTGTACCAAATAAAGTTCAATGTCGATGTCAAAACTGTAGATTAGCTGCCGAATTTTTTTGCAGGGTTGAATGAAAACTGGCTATAAAGTTATACGGAATATCCTTTGACTGTTCACGATTATAGCTGCCTGTGAGCTCGAGTGCGTGCCGCACCTTCTGCAGCTGCAACAGCAGCGCCACTGCGAAATCCTTCAGTGGCGTGTCACCTCACTCTTGACACGCGAGTGACGAGGATTAAACGGGAAAACCTTCGGAAATAGTTTCGATCTCCCATAACGCAAGGCCGAGCTGCCAGTCTGCTTCGAACAGTATCGAGCGCACGGGCTATGTATGGCAGCTGTGGTGGTGACACCTTGGACTAACAACTCTCTTCGAGATGGACTGTTCACCTACTTTCACCACCAAACACAGTCCGTGTGCCCGATAGTGTTAGGAGACTAGCAGCGCGACGCGACCTTGTGGCATGGGAGATCGAAACTATTTACAAAGGTTTTCCCATTCAACTCGCGCCACTGACGGATTTTGCGGTGGTGCTGCTATCGCAGCTGTAGAACGTCGGAACACACTCGAGCTTACAGGTAGCCGTACGTGAATCATCCATCTCGAAGACAGTTGTTAGTCCAAGGTGACACGTCCATCTCGAAGTGAGGATAATTAGTCCAAGGTTTTACCCACAGACCCTACGCAAAGGTCTTCCCACTCTCTCAATCTTCATACGGTTTCTTTCTACTATGTAGAAGTACGTGCCGCTTTAAATTACTTCTGTGCGAAAATCCCTTTCCACACTCACCACATTCCAAAAGTTTCTCCTTGCTATGCGAAAATGCATGCCGTGTTAAGTGATACTGTCGCGCAAACTCCTTTCCACACTCACAGCATTCAAACGGTTTCTTTCCACTGTGTACAACTCCGTGCAACTTTAAATCACAATTGTGCAGAAAGGCCTGCCCACACTCGCCACATTTAAATGGTTTCTCGTCACTGTGCAGAAGAGCATGAGATCTTAAATTAGAGCTCAGCGCAAAGGCTTTTCCACACTCACCACATTCAAAAGGCTTCTCTGCGCTGTGTTCCAGAACATGCGTTGTTAAACGAGACTTCTGAGCAAAGGCCTTCCCACAATCACAACATTGAAACGGTTTCTCTTCGCTGTGTACTTCAAGTACGTGTCGCTTTAAATTAAAATTCTGCGCAAAGGCTTTCCTACACTGACGACATTCAAACAGTTTCTCTTGGCTATGTACAAAACGAGCATGCTTCTTCAAACTAGACTTCTGCGCAAAGGTCTTTCCACACTCACCACATTCTAAAGGATGCTCTTCGCTATGGACAACAAGAGTATGGGTTGCTAAAAGCGACTTCAGCACAAAGGCCTTTCCACACTCACCACATTCAAAAGGTTTCACTTCGCCGTGTACAAGAGAATGAGTTCTTAAACGAGACATCTGAGCAAAGGCCTTTCCACACTCACAACATTTAAACGGTCTCTCTTCGCTGTGTACCTCAAGTACGTGCCTTTTTAAATCACACTTCTGTCCAAAGGCTTTCCTACATTCATGACACTCAAACGGTTTCTCTTGGCTGTGTACAAAACGAGCATGCTTCCTTAAATTAAACTTCTGGGAAAAGGCCTTTCCACACTCACTACATTTAAACTGTTTTTCTTCGCTATGCACTAGTGCACACTGCGCTGAATAAGAAACCATAATATTTAAAAGGTTTCTAGAATGTTAGGCCATTCTAACATCGTACTGGATGGGTAAGAAGTGAGAAGACAAGGGTAAGTGGTAACCATAGGTGGTAACTAGGGAAATGCCCGAGTTATACGGGTGCGACCTTTTCTATTGTTTACATCAATTGCGCCGCCCGGTGGCTATGCATACAACCAATACATTAGTTACCAAGTCCAACTGAGATAGTAGCTATGTTCCCCCGCTCCTGCTATGCCTTAGTTAATCTAACATTAAAGGTATACCCGGTCTGCCTTCCAACAACCATTCGCGCAGGTTACTATTGCCAAGGTCAACTGAGATAGTAGCTGCGTTCCTCGCAGCGAAGAACGCAGCTACTGTTTCAGTTGGCATTGTGCCTAATAGATAAAAAAAATATGAACGCATTAATTGTGTCGTCACAAACTGGAATGATGTTTGTATTTTAAAATCACACTTTCTAATTTGTTAGGTTAGTATTTTATAATTTTTCTTCGGCGATCTTTTGGCATAAATAAGACTAACTTTTACCGCATTACTGTTTTAGATTTTTGATCTCTCAATTATTAGCAAACGATTAAAAATTAATACATGCACACACACAAAGTTGAAATGTCAAGGTTATTGTAAGCGCGCAAAGGAGCATATACGTACAGGATGCAGTAAATATAGTTCCCAATTATTCAACAAAAAATATCCTAGACATCGCATTTTAAAATGGATTTTTAGCAAGGGACTGACTAACGGTAAGTAAACAGAACTTTGTGGCCGCAGTTGATGTGGAGGATCGAGAAAAATGGCGCTGGGAGGAATGGACTTTTAAGCATCGGTGCGCGGGTATAAGCCCCCTCCCAGCACGAGAGGCTCAAGGAAGGAGATGGAGAAAGAGATGACACAGGATAGGCCCAGTACTGGCATTTATAATGTTATTGACAAATAGGTGGCTCCACCTGAAAGGTCGGCCAACCACCATGGCTACATGAGTGGCCCTAGCGAGCAACAAGTAGAACTAAGAGTTGTGCCTCCATAACGGACGACATACCACCAAATCGCAGGCCACATGTTCAGTCACCCCCACTAGATTGTGAGGGCACCTTACAATATAAACAATCCTCAACCAAAGGAATTGTTTTATGTTTAAAATTGACATGCCATATTCCAACTTGCTATTTTTTTTAACATCACTCATTAAAAGATTATTTTTTGTTGTTTTACAATAAACATCTCAACTACAGTTAGACTTTATTATTTCAAATCCCCGAACCAGCAGATCATTCATTTGAACAATAACATGTATTAAAAAAATATTTCTTCTATCATTTGAAACCTTAATAAACCTTTGTGTTTAACACCAACCAACACATTCGTTCAAATTGATAAACATTCAGCTATATACACAAATATTTTCTTCAACTAACGCATGAAGAGAAGAAAAAAACATTCAATCTGAAAAATGATACAATTTACAATAAAAGAAAAATTGGCTGCCCAAGATGGCAGACCAACACCCTCTGTCCCTCTATAGATTTAAAGAGCAATTACATCCATTTTGACATGCACGCTTTACTTTTGGATCACTTACACAATAACTAAACACAAGAACTGAGGTAAGAATACATTACATACGTCCGATAACAACAATTTAATTATTGCATCACCAAAACACGATAAGAAGACAGCCATTGTTTTGCTGAAATGCACAGAAATTAATGCAGACAGATATCACTTTTCGATTTCGACTCGCAGCCCATTGTGATATCTCCATTGGCTGTGAGAGCTCAAGCGTCTGACGGCCTTAGTTGGCCACTACAACTGTCGGCCAGCTAAGGCCGTAAGACGTCCGAGCTCTCACAGCCAATAGAGCTATCTCAATCGGCTGCAAGTCGAAATTGAAGAGTGACATCAGTAGGTATTCATTTCTGCGCGTTCCTGCAAAACAATGGCGATCTCCATTCTCCATGTCGTGTTCTGGTGATGCAATAATTAAATTGTTGTATCGGACGTACGTAACGTATTCTTACCGCAATTCTTGTGTTTAGTTATTGTGTAAATGATCCAAAAGTAAAGCATGCATGTCAAAATGGATGTAATTGCCCTTTAACTTAACCGATGCTTTGCACAAACGGCGTGATTTATGCACGGAAATGTCAACGGACGGCTCTGTAGGAAGCAAGTCCACTTTAATCCATTATTCCACTATTCGGCAATCCACATGCATCCGACGACGGTGTTGACATGACAGTTGGAAGGGCGCTTTGACGACGAAGTTGACGTTACAAAGCTGTAATCTCTGGGGATAGTAGCAGCAGGAATTCAGTTTCAGTAACCAAACTAGGCAAATTGCAAATTTGAAATTCTTTTGTGCTGTCAGTTTCGGCATTACTTTGTCCTCTGGTGACGGCAAAATTTTTACTTTTGATTTTGTAGGTGCTTTCTGATAACTAACTGATGGTAAATAAAAATTTGCACTGGCTTATTGTGCACAGTTTGTTTTCAGCCTGCTGTTCAAAATTTGGACGTGTCACTTCCTTCGGACATGATGCTAGTTACTGTGAAACCTCGTAGGATGACACAATACATAATGTCAGCGGTTCTGAATGCTTCAGTACGGGTTTATTGCCACCAACATCGATTTGAAATCTGGAGTTTGTCTCTTTTCATATTACAATTCCCTCTTGCCATCGGGTCTTGTAATTCAGCCGAGCGTCCCTAGAATAGTCTTTCTCCCACCTCAAAGGTTAGTTGTGACTTTTGATGAGTAGACTTAAGCACATTTTCTTGTGATGTTTGAATGGTATCGTTACTCGAAGGCACCATTATGCTCCACCTCATGCGCACATTTAGTTTAAACATTGTATAAGCAGGAGTCATTCTCGTGTGCAGACTGAACATTTCTTGACTGAATTAGATAGTTGTTCAGTGTAATTTCTACAGTTAAGCCCTGTTTAACACTAGCTTTTAATGAACGTTACATGGATTTAACTACTGATTCTGTCTGTCAATTTGTGACGGCCGCTATGGAACTATTGTAGGATGCCTGACACCATTTTCCTTCAAGAAATTCTGGAATTCAAGACTACAAAATTGTGGTCCATTATCGCTCATAATATGGCATGCCAAACCAAATAAACCAAATATTTCTTGCAAATATGCGATCACACTTGCACTCGTCGTTTAGCGCATGATTTATACAACTATGAAAAACATGTGATTGTTCCATGGCCCAGCAAAATCTATATGGATTCTGTCAAACACCCCTAAAGGTCATTCCTAGACATGCTTTTTTCCAGAAAGGTCACCATCTCTAGTCAACTAACAAGCACTACAAGTTTTGACAACATTTTCCAAGTCTTTATCAATTTGAGGCCACCTCACACGAGTTCTAGCAAGAGCTTTATTTGAACTCTACCCGTTTGTCCGAAATGCAACTTGTCAATAACTTGTTTATGTAAGGCTTCTGGAATTACAAGATGAAAACCCAAAAATAGAGCATTTGCGTCAGTAGTGGCGCCAGCCAACTCCAGGTAGGGGGGGGGAGCAAAGATGGGGGGGGGCAAAGAAAATGAGCATTTTTTTTTATTGAAATATGATCCACTTTAGCAGGGGTCCGGCGAAACGAGCTTGGGGGTCTGGGAAACCACTGTAAGCTCCCCCAGCTGGGTTCCGGGGCAGAGAGCCCCGGAAGCCGACGCATTATACGTTATTTGAGGGCCTATTTTCGGCTTCCCGAGACACGTTTGCACCACATTGTTAAGCAAATTGTGGATGTTTTTCGTAAAAATTCTTTAGCATGAGAGGTTGTAAAAACCTAATTGTGACCAAAATTCTGTTTTTTTTATACATATTTTATGTACAAATTAAATTAACAAGTGAATTTAAATTTACAAAACAAAATTAATTTAACGTTAACAAACACTTATAATTTAGGTTTGAAAAGTATTGTTGCTTACTTTTCAAATGGCATTAGATTCAGGTGATATTCCTGAATTAACTTAGGATTAGTTTTAAATCACGGTGGTGATGGGCTAAGAGGAAAAGAGCTACTAGCAAATTAAACCGCCAACTATTCTTCAATTTTAATTCTCTGCTCGGTTTTTATGGAATTAATTGTTATCAGACTTCGACTGACGAAAACTTGGAAGGAAAGCTTTTTCTGTACAAATTTAGCTGACGTTTCGACTTTAACTGTAGCAAGAACACACAGTCGGACCTCAAAGGTATACGACCATTTGTGAACACAGTGAATTTTTTTTAGTTGAGTTTGAGTCCTCTTGGTTAGGAGGCCGGGACTCTTGACCACTAGGCTGCTATTGCTCCGTTTGTTTGGGGTGTGTTTGACCCCTCACAAACTTCGCGTTGTGCATTGGGCTTTTAAAATCGGGCCTTTTCCTTTTAGAGATAACTGGTAAGGCATTGGCATCTCAAACGTGTCTCATAACTAAGATGTCTGTTAAATCATGGCTTTGACGGTATGAGGCAGCAAATCAATTTTCAATTTAGCAACTTACTGTACACGATTTTCGCTCAGTTCATTGGTATCATGAATTCAAGCTAGAATCCTTAGCAAGTTTAGCTTTATACATATTTAGTTAACTTTTCTGCATTAACTAAGGCAGCTTTTAAATATTATAGAGGTGATGATATAGCAACAGTAGGACTACTGGCAAACAAAACGGCAACTTTATTTTGACCTTTTCCCCCCGAAATTTGTAAGAATTTTATGTCGTCATGTAGATTGAGTCTTCCGGCTGAACCCCGACGACAAACTCGGTTACTCCCCTACGGGGGGGGGGGGGGGAAATGAAGTCGCCGCTTCCTATCCCTGGAGGCCTGCTCTAGTTTTTGTGCTAGAAATGGTTTTAACTTATCATTGTCTATTCTATCGGGCCAGCCGCCACGTGTATAACAAAACCCAGTCTTCAAGATTGGGTCTAGCCTTGTGTGTTCTGAAACTGTTCCTGTAAAATGGGTAATGCACTAATAGTGTGCATATTCATGACTCTCGGTTCTGGTGTCTGCATAGAAGTTGGTGTATACTTTGTAGGCATCCTAGATAAGGAGTTTGTTATTAAATTTAGCCTGACAGAAATATGTTAGAGTTCAAACGAGTTTCCATTTAAATATAGCGCCAACCTTTGAATTTGAAGGCCGCTATTACAGGGATGGAGACCTTGCTGCCAAATATCCATAACAACGCTTTTTGGCCAATTGGTAAACAAACTTACTTCCTTAGAGATATTCGTAGAATCTTTTCACCCCACATACTACCAAAAGTGCCTCGCAGCCAAATTGGGCATAGCCAATTTCTGCCTTACTTAAGACACGCGAAACAAACACAATAGGTCTCTGTTCACCACTCAGCAGTGTGTGAATCAAACTCGAGCTGATTCCTACCGGCGACTGATCACAAACTAGCTTAAGTGTTAAAGCAGGGTCATAAGGCATACAAATTTTTGCCTTTAGAAAAGCCTCCCTGGCCTCCGCCACAGCTTTTGAACAGTCAGTAGTCCATTTCCATGTGACTTTTGGTGACAATGGCCTATTTAGCGGAGCTAAAATAATTCCTTAGTGGGGAACAAACTTGAAGTACTGATTTATAAAGCTTAAATAAGACTTCAATTCTTGACTGTTAGGGGGGGTCAGGGGTTAACTTAGTAGCGTTTAGCACTTCAGGCTGATTCAAGACTCCATCTTGTCCAGTTGAAACCCAAGTATTTTATGCTAGACCGATTTAATTTACACTTAAACTCCATTGTCCTGCAGAGCCTGCATGACACCCACGAGAGTTTCATCATTCCCTTTTCCCTTGCCTGCTGCAAGAATCTCATCTACGAACAGTGTTGACAACGGAATATCCTTAAGGACACACTAAATTTTTTTTTTTTTATTACCCGAACTACCTTCAAGGCCAAACAGAAGTTTGTGCAACTGAAACAAACTCTTACAGTTGTAAGAGGCTCATCTACCTCAATCTGCAGGAAAGCGTCGCTTAGGTCAATAATTGGAAAGGTGTCACACCCCACCAATTTGCTGAACAAATCTTCAGCTCTTGGTACTGTATGTTACTGAATTTCTAACTGTGGGTTTACACTTTACAGTGCCAGAGTAGTCACCTGCAATCCGGACACTACCATCAGGTTTGAACACTACCACAATGGGAGTTGCCCACGCGCCACAGTTCACTGGCTTAAGAATGCCTTCCTTTACTAACCTGTCTATTTCTGCCTCGACTTTCTTCCTAATTTCGAGAGGTACAGGTTCGAGCTTGCTGTACTTTAGTACCGCATCAGGCTTTAACCTGATTTGAACTTTAAAGTATTGAAAGTCCCCAATCCAGGTGAAAATAAATCCGGAAACGGAACAAAATATCAGTTTCAGAAATAACGTTAACTTGGCTGTGTGTGACACTCTTTACATCAGTATTAGCAGTACTAAGATTTTTCCTAAAGAATTGCGTATGCCCTCGTCTGAGCCTCCAGCCATATTTTACCCATAACTGGCTTATTATCACCAGGATCAATTATGGCTGAAATCTTTGCTGTTTTTCCATGAAAATGGCCACAGTTAGTTCACATTCACCCACTGGCTTTGTAATTCCTCCATCCCGAAAACGAAGGTGAACGACTGACAGGACTTCTTCAAAATAGCTGTGGTACCCTTTTTCTGGCAAATATTTCAGGTCTGAGCCACAATCCACTGCCAAAGTTAGTCTATGCCAATTTATTTCAGGACTCAAATTCCAGTTTAAATCTAGTGAAATTTACTATACTTGTTGGAGTGACTGTGTCATTTTCAAGTTCAGAGTTCGGGCTCTATTCATATCACTCGATTCTTCTTGCTGGGATTCGGAATTGATAGAATCCTCAACAATGTGGGCTATTTTGGTGTACTTGTAACCTTTATTCTTACTTTCACCATGCTCTTTTTTAACAAAGGATTTTGTAGCGCTGTTAATTTACTCCTTTATACTGCAGCACACCCTGGAAAGCTGTACGACTTTTTTACAGGTATGGTATGGTTCAGGTATTTACATGAGCTTTTAACGTGGCCTAAGTACCCACAACAATAACAATATTTATCATTAGACCTTTTTGCCTGACAATTAGGCCTACTGGTCATGACTTTGTGAGAGGCGGCACCCTGAAAATGCAAGACATTTTTTTCGGCCGGTTCCTAGGCCAAAACCAAAGTTACTGCAGTGTTAAAGGTAACATTGTCCGGATCCTGTGAGAGAAGCTGCTTTGTATTTCTAGGGACCGTATTCCTGCCACGAATCAGTCTCTCAGCATCACATCCGGATCCGTTCCATTTGGTATACTATAATTGCATTGCAACGTTTACCTTTTCAGCTCAGTAACATACCTAACTATTGACTTAGAATTCGACAGGCCTATTCTCTGAACTGTAACGCGTTCACACAATTACTTTTTCGGCACAGGCTAGCTTTTAGTAATTTGTTAATATCAACTAATGATTTCATCATTGGTGCATCTGGGGCACATAAATTGCAAACCAAAGTGTAGGATTTTGCACCTATGTTCGTTAGCAATATACCTACTTGTTTGTCCACAAGGACATCATATGTAGTGAAATTTATAACGACTCTATCGTAGTATAAATTCCAAGGTTCAACTTGGGGATCAAATTCGCTAAGCCGTTTATGTCGTAAATTAACATCTGAGGAGGCGGGGCGGGTGGAGGGGGGAGGGGGGAAGAGGACTTGATTTCCACCCGTTCCTGGGGGACCTTCTCTAAAACCAAAATGGTTTAAATGAAGAACATTTAGTTCATGGAGATACATACAACAATGCTTTACACTAATGTATTCCAACATTTTACACAAATTTGATGACAGGAAATAGGACGATAATTACTGGGATCTTGTTTGCTGCCTTTCTTGTATAGAGGTATAACTTGAACTTGAACTTGAACTTGAATCTACACCAACAGGAAGCTCAATAGCTTTTCGCGTTGGGAAGGAGTTTACCAGTTCTTGTAGTGGTACGGGTCTAAGACACCAGGCAAGTAGGCGTCTAGGCGTCTTTTGAAGCATAGGACAGAAGGTGCCTGTACAACATCGGCAGGGAGTCTGTTCCATAGGGAACAAACCCGGAATGGTAGGGAAAGTTGGCGCACCCGCGAGTTACATCGCCGTTGGAAAAGCTTTTTCCCGTTGTTCCTGGTGGGTTGGCCCTCACTGAGTGTGAACCAGGTTGCTGCGATGTTGCTTGAATCACGTAAGCACTTATAGGTAAAGATCAAGTCCCCTCTTGATCTCCTGTAAAGCAGAGTTGGTAGTCGTAATACCTTCAGGCGCTCTGTGTAAGGTAAGTCGTGGAGTCCGTTGACGACTTTGGTAGCACGTCGTTGTACCCTTTCGACTTTGTCTGCATCACCCTCATATCTAATCCACCAGGCTTGGTTGCCGTATTCCAGAGTAGTGCGTACAAGTGCGCCGTAGAGCCGGAGGAAGGTTATCCTATAGGGGAACTGGAAGTTTCTTTTAATGATTGCCAGTGCCTTGTATGCTTTGGAGACCACATAGTTGATGTGCGTTGAGAATGAGAGCTGGGAGTCAACGATGATCCCAAGGTCTTTTTGGCTGTTGCTTATTGCGATGGGGGGAGCACTTGGTGACACGGAGAAGTTGATTAAGTGATCTGAACCAAATGGGACAATGGCACACTTGGCTGCATTCAGAGACATTTTCATCCTGTTAACCCAGCTTGCGAAATTGTGGATGTCGTTTTGCAAAAGGTCCATTAGGTCATGGTTGGTAACTGCCGAGAAAATTTTTGTGTCATCGAGGAAAACACAGTGGTCGCTTTTCACTACTTCAGATACGTCATCGATAAAAATAATGAAAAGTAATGGGCCAAAGACTGATCCTTGAATAGTTCCGCTCTCTACCTTCTGGGACGAGGAAATGAAGCCATCAATGACGGTGCACTGCTGTCTTCCTGTTAAGAAGTCCGCAATCCACTGGATGGTTTTGCCCCCAATGTATTTTTTGGCGACTTTATCGATCAGTAGGTCATGAGGAATAGTATCAAAAGCCTTGGCTAGGTCAAAGTAGGCTGCTGCAACTGGGAGATGCTCGTCGACCCATTCCGTGACTCGGTCAAGAAAGTGCACAAGGTTGTGTACAGTAGAATAACCCGGCAATCCACCATACTGGTTAAGGTGAAGGAGCTTGTTATTAAGCAGGTGATCAAGTATACGTCTGCAAAGGATTTTTTCCAGTCCTTTGCAGAGGATACTGGTCAGGCTGATTGGGCGGTAGTTTGCAGGGTTGCTTCTGGATCCGGATTTGTGTATAGGAGTGATAAAGGCCTGTTTCCAACCAGATGGTAGTTTGCCTTCGCTGATGGACTTCTGAAAAATTAAAAGAACTGGAATTTTGATGACGTCTTCGAGCTCCTTAAGGATCAGGGGATGAAGCCCATCTGGTCCTGGTGCTGAATGAATCTTGAGGCTTTGAAAGAAGTTGTTGATGTCATTTTCACTGATAATAATGTCATTTAGACTGGGTAAGTCGTCTGGCGGTGTTGGAAGGGTGAAGGGAATTGGGTTAGTGGTGTAGACGGATATGAAATATGAATTCATCAGCTCGGCTTTAAGTTTCGAGTCACTGACAATTTTGGTGGGTCCTTGTAAATCCCCGACGGGGCACGATTGTTTCTTGGATCGGTTAACGAAGGACCAGAACTGTTTCGGGCTGTGTTTTGCAGCATCCGCAATTTTTCTTTGGTAAGTTGCCCTGGCTGACCTTAAGGCCTTTGTAGTTTGGTTACGGGCTATGTTGTAGTTATCACGGTCGTCCCCATTTCCAGAGCGCCTGAAGGTGTCCCAAAGAGTGCGCTTGTTGTTGATAGCAGTCTTGATATCTTTGTTTACCCATGGGTGGGTTTGCGATTTTTTCCCTTTAAGGTTGACAACTGGGGTGTTTTGCTCAACAGTGGATTTGACCGTAGTGTGGAAGAGCGTCCAGGCCTCTTCCACATCCAGTCCTTCCATTTTGGTTTTAAGGTTGGCTTGTAGGAGATCATGGCGCATTCTTGCGAAGTTTCCTTTTTTGTAGTTTAGCTTGGGTGGTGCAGTTAGGCGCTTGGTGGGAGTTGACTGCATAAAAATGTTGACCCAGCAATGGTCACTGTGACCCAGAAAATCACTAACAGTGACATGGTGTGTGGGGTTATCAGTTTCTGTAGTCAGGACGAGGTCAAGCAGTCTTGGAGTTTGATTACCTCTGTATCTGGTGGGATCTTGGACAAGTTGAGCTAAGTTGCGGCTGGTGAAAAAATCAAGAAATGCTTGCTCCATGGATGAGTTGGAGGTGCCAGTCCCATTCTCCCATTTAGTCTGAGGCAAATTGAAGTCTCCAAAAATCACAATGTTGGTGGAAGTAGTATCAGTCAGAGTCTTTAAGGCTTCAATGAGATTCCTGTTGTTTAGGTCAGTGCTGCTTGGGGAACGGTAAGTGCAGACTAGCAGGAGTTTCATGTTGCCAACCCGCAGGTTGAGGGCTAGTATTTCATTGACTGGAGGATTCAGTGTCTTAACCGTAGCTTCCACATCATTACGCACAAAAGCAATAATGCCTCGAGGTTGCTCGTCAAGCTGGAAGTGAATAGTAGTGTAGTTACAGAAGGAGAGAGCTGCAACATCAGAATGATTGTTGGTGCGTTTGCACTTAGCTTCAGTGACGAAGACCGCAGTTGGTTGTGTGCTGTGGATAACTGATTCGAGTTCTGGTGATTTGTTGCAGATGGAGTCGGCATTAGTGTACATAATGAGGGGTTTGTACGAAGTTGATGGCAGATGACGAGGGTTGCCAAGAGGCAGTCATTGCTGATTGCTAGGAGATCCAGAGTGACTTGCAAGTGACAAAATTGTCTTGTTCAAGGTTGTGGGGCTTGTTGGGTTAGGGGTATATCGAAGGCCTAGAGGGGGAGGTGCAAGAAGGGTGTGATGTATGAGTGAAGGGAGGGGAGGTACCTGGGTTGCTGACAGGGTTAATGGAGTGTTAGGCATGGGGGGTTTAGAAGGAAGCTGAGGTGTAGATGTTGGTAGAAGCATAGAGAGAATGGGTTCAGGCTCTGGGTGGACTGGGGGAGGGGGTGGGGGTGGTTCATGATGAGGTACGGTGTGGGATGGTGAGAGGGATCCGGGGTTGGGAAGGAGGGGCAAGTTAGAGGATTGCACACCGGGCTCAGACAACTCTGCTGGCAGTTGAGTGGCCACCATTGGCTGCTTCATATTCAATGAGGAAGCGAGAATGTTTTCTTTCTTAAGAATACTTCTAAACTTGGCAATTAGTGATCCATTGGGCCAGAGTGAAGCAGACGAAATCTTTTCTACATTTTCGTGGGCAACCTCTATACAAAACGAAGCATAGAATGGGAACTTGGTTCTAATTTTGTAAATGTTGGCATTGAGATTAGTGGTTTTAAAAAGGTGGTCTGCAATTTCTTTGGGCGTTGTAGCAGTGTGGCACCGCGTGAGAAACACTTTTGCTGTTTTCTGTCTAATAGTTGTGCGGTCTGCCACTCTCAGGTTACTTACAGTATTTTGACCAATACAAAACGTTGCCGTGTGACGTTGGTTAGTAGATGCATTTGGACGAGCTCCGCCATTTTGGTGTCTAAATGTTGCCCTTTGTTCGGTTGGCTGGTTGTTTACCTTGGGTTCTTTTACGGTTTCTTGCTCCTCATAAATGGCTTTCTTGCGATTTCCGTGTGTAATAGTTAATTCAGTTTCGAGATTGCTGCTGAGGTCGTAAGGCGCTGTCGTCTGCTCTCTGTTGCCAAAGCGCACTTCGGGTTGCATCTCAGTTGGCCTTTCTGTCGTTTCCATTTCCGTATCCGCTTGCATCACATGGTGGAGACCACGTGCGTTTCCCAAGGGACCATAATTAGTGGGCTCGGAAATACCGTGAATTACTTCATTATGTGTGCCGAATTCACGTGGAGGTATTTTAGTAACTAAAGCAGTCATGGTAGAACGAATTTCTGCAACTTCGGCTTTCAGTTCTTGCATGGTGGAAGCGAGATTGCCGAATTCGATGCATTCTACTCGTCCCGGGGGAATTCGTAATCGCTCGGAAACAAATCTTGGACGGTTGCAAACAGGGATTGCTGACAGTGCGTGGATAATATCAATAATGTGTCTTACTTCTTTATCCTGGCCTTGTCGGACTACAAAACGCTTTTCACAAATGGAAAACAGTGTTTTCTTGGCAGCAGAAATTTCATCTGATGTGTAGTAAGTTTCGATTAAGCGGACCAAATCATCCTGTTTGTTGGTTTCCATCCGGTTGAGAACGAAGCACAAAATTTCGTTTACATGAAGTACACTGTTCGAATTAAAATTTTCGCTGCAAGGTGAGGTGCTTGGTGGATTCATGTTGCGGAATGAAACGATTACAAGTTAGTTTCGAGGTCGTAGAGTGGTTGGATTGACTAAAATCGAGCAACGAATCACACAGCCACTCCCTTCATAGCTAACCCATTTTGGGACGTAACGGGTTAGCCATTTGGGACTGTAACAGTTTTCCATTTTAAAGGCACATAACCAGTTCTGACGGACTTATTAAAGATAATAATATTGTACTAAGCACTTACTTCAGAAAGTTTAAGCAAAGAAACAGGTACCCCACCTGGGCCAGATGACTTTGCACACTCAAGGTTACGAACTAATTAAGGACATCCAAAGTCATCTTGAGATTATCTATCCCATCCAGAAGCAGCACACCCAAAGGAGGAAAAGCCTGCTTTTGGTCCAAAGAGGAAAAGTTTTTACAAAAAAAAAGCGTTTAGAGTTTTCAACAAGCTTATCTTCCACGATGTACTCCCCGTTGACCATCAATAATATTGTGATACAGCCGATTCATTACCTTTGAAATTTCGTACGCAATTCAAAGTTTTTTTGGTTTATTTGCATAATCATCACAGCATGAAACTGTACTTAAGAACACTCTTGAGACTTGGGTTATACCGATTATTAAAGATAAGAGAGGGAACGTGGAGGACTGTAATAACTACAGGGGCATATCCTTATCTGGTGTTTGGGCTAAAATTGTTGATAAATTAATTCTAAAGAAGCTTAGTAGAATTTATGAGACAAATTGTTGTCAGTTTGGCTTTAAGAAGGGTTTGTCCACAATATGCCAGTCCAAGTGTTGATGGAAGTTGGAAATAAATTTTGTAAAAAAGAGGGGAGTTTGTTCTGTGGTTTTGTGGATATTTCAAAAGCGTTTGGCAGATTAGACTATGAAAAAAATTGGGGAAAATTACGAGAAATAAATTGTGGCAATAATATTATTACCATGATTAAGGAACAGTACGAAAATCAAAGTAAAAAGGTTATTTGGAATGGAGAAGCCTCCGAGAGTTTTAAGGTTGACCTTGGTGTTAGACAGGGTAGTCCTTTGTCCCCCTTTCCTGTTTGCTCTGGTCATGGATGACATTTCAGTGAAAATTCAGAATCTTAACATGGGATGCGAAGTTAATGGTAGAATTATTAATATTTTAATTTATGCAGATGATATTGTAGTAATTGGCCAACAAGACATGTAATTCAAAAAATTCTGTAGTCTTTATATGCAGAATAAAAGGAATGTGGGCTGGAAATGAATAAAAAGAAAAGCGTGGCTATGGAAATTAGTACACATTTTACGAGATGAGAGCTTAAAAATTGACTGTAGAAGGGAGCGAGATTTAGTAGGTAAAGGAATACACTTTTTTGGGAGTAATTCTACAAAACGACTTTAAATGGGACAAACAGTTTAATAGAGTTCGGGATAAAATGAATAAAATTGGCAACATGATTTTACAACAAGTTAGGAGTGTCGTTGGAAAGGAGGAGAGAGTATATTTGTTGGAAACCTGTGCTTTTGATCTTTATGGAATTGAATTTTGTTGTGGAATACAGAAAAAAACAATTTAATGCGGTGGAGAAATCTTATCACTGGCTTATAAAAAGAGCATTGGGAAGTAATAAGTTTATGGGGAACCATATCGCTTGTGCAGAAAGTTCTCTTTTAACCTGGGAATTGGTTATTTAATGGAAGGAATTCATTTTGTGGGAAAATATTATTAATAGTGAAAATGTATGGCTAAAATCATTGTTTGGTAATAAAAAGTGGCAGACAGAGTTAGGCAAAAGAATCAAAGAGATTATAATGGAATACGGCAAAGAAACTAAGAAAGCAAATGATCTGAAAAGGAATTTTAAGTTATACATTAAAGCTATGGCTGTGTTGAAAGAGATGGATAGAGAGGAAAAATAAAATGACTGAATATGCAATGATTGAGATATTTTCTTTTGTACATATGTTTATTTGTACCAAGTTGTACTTTGAAATAAATAATAATAATAATAATAATAGCTTGCTAACACATTTATCTCTATTTGAGTTGAGTTTATCCTCGCTTTGTTGACTTATTCCTCAACATCGTGAAGGTGATCTGGGGAGTAATTCAATTTGAGCAATTTCCGAATTATAGTTCTCTTGCACGTAAGTTTCTTAAGTTTCCCCGCAATTTCGACTTTTATAGTTTAGGTTAACACCGGGGTAACAGCAAAGCCAGAGACTTGAAGCTGAAGATAAAAAGAAACAGAAAAAGGGGGGGGGGGGAAGGGGGGGGGGGAAGGCGGGAACAGACTTACACGTAGTGCATAGTTGTCGAGGGCTGCCTTGAATTTGTTTGTAGTGGTTGGCAAACGCACCACATCCGGGAGAGCGTTCCATTCATTAATAACACACACAGAAAAGAAGTTCTCTCTGACTTCAAGTCTTGCATGGGTTTCTGGATCTTCAGGGAGTTTCCCCGAAGACTGGTAGTAGTAGTGGGCTTAAAAAATTCTGAAAAGTTGATATACTCTCCTCTTATCATCTTGAAGCACCCAGTAAGACGCACTCTCTCTCCTCTGTTCAAGAGTAGGAAGCTTAGCTACCTTAAGTCTACCTTCGTATGTGAGCCTGTCTTTCATAAGCAGGCGAGAGGATAACCGCTGAGCCCCCTCCAAAAAGTTGATGTCTTTCTTCATCCACGGGTCCCAAGCCCCAATAAGTGGTCTGATGATGGTCTTGTGAACCCGGGAGACCTTATTCGGGTTAAGCTTTTGAAGAGCTGCTGCAACAGCTAAAAGAATGCCTGTGTTTCTGCCGTGAGAGAAACACAGACATTCTTTTAGCTCTTGCAGCAGCAACAGCACACTGTCGGCTGACTGAAAGGTTATCCTCAATAATAACACCAAGGTCTTGGACACCGTCAGAACGTTGAAGTTTTGTACCATCAAGGAAATAATCTCTTGTAATGTTCTTTGAAGCAAGATGCATTATTTTACTCTTCTGGTGGATGCAGTCGCATACCGTGACTGTCACACCACAACTGAAGACTGTTAATGTCGCCCTTGAAATTCAGTATTTTTTCTAGATCGTTCGTCATGGCAGATCCTTTCACATCATCTGCAAACTTCCAGCAGTCATTCTTCACAGCATGATGAGATTCGGCAGTGTACAGGGAAAACAGCTTTGGCCCAAGGACCGATCCCTGCGGTACTCCTGATGTCACTGGCATCCAGGCAGACTGCATGCCATTGACAACAACCATTTGCTCTCTGCCATACAGGAATACTTCGATCCATTTTACCCTCTCAAAACTAACTCCACGAGAACAGAGGTTGTCAATAAGAACGCTGTGTTTTGCGGTATCGAACACTTTTTCACTTTTTCGCTTTCTAAGAATATCGGACTTTACAGCACAGTAAAGATCATTCATCAGCCATGGAATGCCATTTCAGTTTGATACCCAGTCCAGTTACACTGGTTGAACTAC
>JAHWFP010161263.1:25400-41348 GCA_023313725.1 Lithobius niger | reverse complement strand
GAAATAAAAGTTCAGTGATCGTCAAAGTACGTGAAACCTGCAAAGGGAGCGTTCATGATTTACATAAAGCCTGGAGAGAGGAGGGAGGATTAGTAGTCATCTGTTACGATGGGGGGGGGGGGGGGGAGGAGTGGGGGGACTATGACGAAGTGTTTCGTAACACACTAATTTTTGATAAATTATTGTTTGCAAACGTTTTTCTAAATTTTTTCCCGCTGAATTCTATTAGCTAAAACCATAATTCTGACTTCTGTTTACCACTTAAAAGTTTTATTTATTCAACATCACTGGTTATTACATCCCTTGTTAACTAAGTTCAGCTTATAAATACGAATTCATCCACAAAATTGTTTACAATTGGAGTTCGAAAATTTAACCTAATTTCAGGTGAGGGTTATGCCAAGTGTTACGTTGATGTTAACAAGGGGGGAGGGGGAGGTACAAATTGTTGTCACGGTCTTTAGTTACACGTATGGGCAGAACGGTGCTGTAAATTATAGCATACGATGCAAAGAGTCACCCTGGTCAGCTAGAAAATAAGTTGTCCGTCCCTTAGGTTAACATTTCTAATTTTGTTTTGAGATAACCACAGTGACTGAATTATGCCAATTTGTGTGGTGTTGGCAGCGTGGTGTTGCGTGGTATTGGACATATCTGTTTGGCAGGAAAGCCACTCGGTCAGCAAAACAGATGTTTGTAATTTCCGTAATTCCTAAACTAAAGTACCGAATTTTGTTCTGTTTTTTTTAACGGCATGCCTTGCCAATGTCTGCAAGTTTCTAATTTGCACTAGGGTTCTACGAAGCGTGGTTAAAAAGTTAGCATCATGATGACCTTGTAAATAGACGTCAAGGTCATTGAGCAACACGTGATTAGTTGGTTCCATGTTCACCTATATACCATGCAAAGTTGCATTTCCGTATCATTAACCATCTGAGATTGCCAGGGGTAGCCCTTCCTTTCTGCCCCACCCTGTATAGTAAAGTAGCATGGGTTGTATTTCTCTGTGACATCATGGTATATGTTAGGAGCTATGTAGGGCCTGACTTGTGTACGCTCCAACATGGTGAGAAACGTCGCCGTTTTCCTCACGGCAGAGCGTGGTACGGTCTCTTACGGCCACACTACATCAGAAACACACTGTCCTAAGACATACATTGTAGAGGCACCGTGGCATCAACAGAACAGCGAGTGACAACAAGGCGTGAAACGGTGGAAAGGAACTCAAGCAATGTACTGTGGGAATGGTCGAAGTTTTATTGGCACCAAATATAAACGAGTCAGCCGTACTCTTTATTTGCATTGCCTCCTTCATTGCTTCTTCCCTTTAAGCAGGTCGGTCGGCCCAACTATGACGTCGGTAAAAAACCCATAATAAATCAGCGCAAACCTTGGATTAGGTTATTATGGCACACTTATTACGGCTGTTTACAGCGTAACCACGAAGTAGTGACTTATGTTGCTTTGCAATTAGCGTTTATCTTTAGGCCCATAAAAGGCACAAAACATGGCGGCAGTAATGGCGTCTTCACACGCTTTTTCGCCAAAAGCTGAAGAAAGAAGGAAAAAAAAGGGAAGAGGAAGGATACAGGCGAAGGAGTTCGCAGTAGAGAGGTTTTTGAGTAGTTAACGAAAATTACAATCGCACAAGAGGCGGCAAATCGGTTTAACAATAGAGGGATATTATTTGTAAGTTTAACCGACAGAGTAAGAAGCATGGATAAAGTAGTACTATATGTACAACAGTTAAGAATCAAGTACTTAAGGCTGTAAGGAATAGTATTGTTACATTAACAATGCACATTAGATGTTATATTGCTTCGGCCGAAGACTTCTCTACATTGTTAGGCGTGGGCGTCTTAAAGAAAGGTTTGTTTTACAGATTTGGGCTCTTACATTGTCTCAGAGTTGGCAGTGGCGAATAGAGCTCATAACCCCCTAACCACAGAAAGAGGCTTTATTGGTGGGAACTCAGTACGGTAAAGGGAAGTATATTTGAATACCCCGGCTGGATACCCCGACAGAATCCCCCCCCCCCCCCCTTCCTTCGCTAAGGGTTAAAAGGGGGCATCGCTATAAGGCTTAAAGGTGAAAGCTTGCTATCCGCCACGTGGAAGCTCTAAGACGAATAAAAGGCCAATAAGGGGGGGCTTCCTTCGTTTAGCAAAGGATTTAAATAGTTAGAAAAAACGTTAGTTTTAATCACTAATGCTCAATACAAATATTACCAGTTAACGTTAAAGAGAATAACTGAGACATTTGTTTTTGCTTAAATTACATATTAGGTTACCTACCTCAACAAGGAGTCTAAAGAAATAAATTTTAGTGTGCATACTCGATGAATAAGCAGTTTAGGTTAGTTTGGTTAGGGATTTGGTGCACGTTATATAGGAACAAAGTCAGGCGGTAGGCGTTTGAGACGTGTTAAATTCGCCCAGAAATCGTTTAAGCCGTTCGGGGGGAACTGGTCTGGTAAGGAGGTCTGCCATCAAATCCACGCCAGTTACAAGTTACACAAAAACCAAACCTTTCGCGAATAATGTTTCGTACGGGTACTACAGGCCAGGCTGTGAATAAGATCTATAGCAGCCTGGCTATCCGAGTATAAGAGGAATGATTCGGTGGTATACTGCGTGTGGTTCAGTTCATGGACCATACCGCGCAATCAGTGTAAGTCCTTGGCACACTCAGTAAGTGCCTAAGTTCAGCCTCGGCATACTGAGGGCCACCATTTTATGTTTGAGGGTACGTCAAACGACTAAGCATCCTGCCATCTTAATTGCGTAGCCGGAAAATCCCCTGCTGTCTTTTGTAACGCTCCAGGTTGCGTCGAAAAACGCTTCGGGGGCCTGTGTCACCCCCCAAGGGAAATGTAGTTTGTAATCATGGGTACCACGTAGATAATGCACTACTCGCTTAGCTGCCACCCAGTGTAATTTCTTAGGGTTAGCATTATACCTGGACAGATTAATTACAGCATGGCTAATGCCGGGATACAAGGAATAGTAAGGATCCAATAAGATTGGTATTCCTGTTTGTCAGTTGGGGGCGATTGTTCAGACTGGTCGATGTTTTGACTGACTAACAAGAGAGTGGAGACGGGTTTGCAATTCAACATCTGGAAGGTAGTAAATATTTTCTGTAAGTAGGTGGGCTGGGATACAATTATGTCTTGTGGGGTAAATTCAAGCAACAGCCCCAAATACAGACTGTTCGTGGTTTCAATGATAGTTAAATGTTTCCCAATGTCTAGAAGGGCCCCGTCAATAAGGTCATCGGCCCAGAGAAACACAAATCGTCGACGTGCATACCGACCAATAAAAACTCGCCGCCAACGGACTTGTAGAAATCACATGGGTCCCACTGGCTTTGGGTGAAGTGCCACTGGGTGAGGATGGAGCACAACTTCCGGTACCACTGTCTCCCTGATTGTTTCAGACCGTATAGTGCCCTTTTAAGCCTACATACCAGGGTACATCCCTCAGGGGCTTTATAAAAGCCCGGTGGGGGGGGGGGGGGCTAAATATATTCGGTGCATGAGTGCGCCATAAAGATAGGACCCCCCGAATATCTGCTGACCTGAAGGAATAGCGTTTTAACGCAGTGATGGCCAGCAATATACGGAAAGAGGCAGCCCTCATCACTGGCGAGGAACACTCACCGAAGTCGATCCCTGGGCGAGCAGAGCACCCGCACGTAACTAAGCGGGCCTTGTACTTCTGAAGAGTCCCGTCCTTGTTGTATTTTCGGGCAAAAACCCATTTGGAGTTCATGACCCGATCAGCATCAGGCGGGCACGGGATTACATCACAAACATTCATGTCCACCAAAGTTTGGATCTCTGCCTCCATTGCCATTTGCTAAAGTCGGGCATTTGGTCTATTTTGAGCGTCACTGTAGCCAGTGGGTAGTGGATCAGAACAGGCTACATGATTACATTCGTCCATATTTCATATAAAGCGAAGGTCTTAGGTGTATGGAAAAGCTGCCTCCCTCCCCTCCCCTAAAAGCGGATCTAACTTTAGGGGCATAAAGGATGAACAAACATGCGTGTGATAGTGTAGTATCCGAGGGGACAGACACCCAGGACGTATCAGCATCACATCGAGTAAAATCTAAGGCAAGTGGATAAAAAGAGGAGCATTGGGATGGAAAACACATGTGGGGCGAGCCATTGTTATTAACGTGTTTGAAGGGCGTAACACTAGGGTGTGTCGGAATAGGTGAAGTGGGGGCAGCATTCAAAACTCGAGGTGTATTAGATAAATGGCTTGGATATCCAAAAAGGATGTTACTGACACCTCGTGCATGTGCCGCTCTGACTTCCCTCAACACAGTCTCACCATTCATATCAAAATGTTTGGTCTATCTTAAGGTTAACAAGGAAAAGGTGGTTTTGCCTAGCGCCATACATTGCCAAATAATGTGGTCTTAGTTTGCTACGTACATAAACACCAGTGTCTCTCAAATTACTGTTCAAACCACTATTCAGTAAACGAGATGCTGACTGCAGATTTCGTGTTGCTGTTTACATCTCTACAACATTCCTTAAACTTATCGGATGTTTTAATGCCCTGCCTCTTCTGTCAAAACCGGTGACACGTAAGTCACCTACCAAGACGCCTATAGCTGTTAAATCGTTAGAGGCCAACGCAACACAAACTCTGGGATATTTTGCCCTATCAATTTTTCTGTAACAATGGGCTAATATTACAAGGGAGGCCCCACTGTCGTGTTGAAACACGTGGGAGGGTTTAATTTGCCCCTTGTTAGTATTACCATACTTTATATTACGGTTGGATACATACGAATCAGTAGTTTCGTTGGCTTGCTGCTGAGATGTCAAATTTTCTTGAATTGGCCCTAACGCATATACAGTATGAGTTTGACAAAGGAAGGGCACATTGTCTTCATTATCTAATTGTTGTTGATAATAATTAGATGGGGTATTGTTATTTGCAAAGATCAAGTTCCCTTGTGAAGCCCGCCGCGCTGGGTCATTTTGGAGTTGTGTTCGGCCGCTTTGAGTGGCGTATTTTGGCTTCCTGGAACGCAGCGATCCCACAACAATTGGCCAAATGTCCCCACCCGAAGCACGTGCGGCATCTTGGCCCTTCTGGGTGGTCGGTGTCCTTGACCCTATCACAGGACCAAAAGGAATGTTCAAAACTTTTGCCGAAAATACACGATGGTTTTGATTGTCGCTACGATGTTTGGCGATTGGTTTGAACGGATGGGCGCTTGTTTTCTTGCCGTTGCGTGGGAGGTGAGTTAGCATAGCAGGCCTGATGTGTAGGTGAAGAGTCGGACAGGTAAGCGGAGTTGTAGTACGTCCTTGATGTTTGGTGGTCAGGTGGTGACTGATGCCTACGGTATTTTTTAACATGAGTGGTATGGTCGGACGAGTGTAATTTTCGCTGTCTCATCAGTGCAGTTTGCTGTAGGTAGTTAAGTTGTAAAGGGCCATATGGTTCTATGCCAGCATAATTCAAACTGTCCACTAGTTCACTCTGTATTAAGGCCATTGTCAATGCACGGCCGGATCGCATAAGGGATTCCCTTATCATGGCCAAACTTGGATGCACTACGCCTCTTAAAATCCAAATGCAGGCTTCCGGTTTGGTAAGTTGGTATCCTGTGGCTATTACCTCTACCATTACACACCTGGCACGTCTTATATATGATGGCACATCTTCAGTATTTAGCGTCTGGATGTTCATAAGCTCTTTTAACTTGTGCATTTGTTCAAATGGGTCTATTCTTGCAAAGTCTGCAATTAGCCTCTCCCAGATTGTTCTTGCCGTTCTTGTGGTATGAAACGTTACTGAGAGGCTAGGTGAAAGTGTCCTTAACATCATTAGCTTGCATTCTGCATTTAGTTGTTGCCATGCGGCTATTTCGTCTAGAGTAGCTGCATTTGCGGCTGGACAGTTCTGTTGTAGTATGGTCGGGATCCATTTTTTCTCCTCAGCTAGACAGGTAAAAATGGCTCTCCAATGTTTGAAGTTGTCCGCTCCTACTAATATTGGTACTCCTTTGTAGGTTGTGGGGTGATTCAGAGCCGATCTGCAGCGGTCCATCTTCTGTGGTCCCCACGCTTGTATGGTAATTTAACTGAAATGGGTTCTTGGCAAATTACTCGGTTCGTTGCATATCTCCTTTCTTGGTGGTCTCTATGTTTGCCTTGCCTTCATCTCTGCTTCTTAACCATGCTACCATTCTGTTAGGAGCTATGTAGGGCCTGACTTGTGTACGCTCCAACATGGTGAGAAACGTCGCCGTTTTCCTCACGGCAGAGCGTGGTACGGTCTCTTACGGCCACACTACATAAGAAACACACTGTCCTAAGACATAAATTGTAGAGGCACCGTGGCATCAACAGAACAGGAAGTGACAACAAGGCGTGAAACAGTGGAAAAGAACTCAAGCAATGTACTGTGGGGACAGGGTTGCCAGAGGTACTTACATATAAAAATATCGAATTATCGACCTTTGCAGCGAAAAATTATCGACCAAATATCGACCAATATCTACTGAATATCTCCTGAAAAAGACCTCGTCAGACATATACGAACTGAAAAAATGAAAAACCGCAAATGCAAGCACGTCACCAACATACGTGATAGCGTTTGGTCTAAGGTTATAAAAAAACAAAACAATTGTTTGTACGGCTGATTCCTCCCCCCTCCAAATAAAGTTCTAAACCTGGCTCGTTAAAACTAAAAGTTTCCTTTTTTTTTTAATCACAGCTTCTGATTACAGGGATCGAAATGTCCAAAAAAAAGTGCATAGCATTATTCCGATACAAAATAAAAATTACAAACAATAGCAAATTAATGGTTAGGAAACACTCAAATATTACAAGAAGGGGGAGGTGGGTTCGCCTGGAGATGACGATTGATCACGATGCTTCTCCTCCCCGATGTTTTCAAGCTTGATGTTGTCAAGCCTAATATGCCGTCAAGACACATTTTTTTTATTTTTTTTATTTTTTTATTTTATCTTTTTGCTGTTTTTTTCTTTTGAATTAGTATTTTTACTTTTCTTTACGGCAAAGAATTTGACCATTTTACTTTGAGTGAAAAAAAACAAAAATGTAATCAAACGACGCTATGTCAATACTCATCAGTATTGTGAATTTTCGATACGCATTATCCCAAAAAATATTATTTTCACTCCTCCTATCTTCGTCAGGGCGCAAGAAACGTGTGAACTGCAGTTTACGTAATATTAATTGTATGTATTTCCACTAAAAGGGTCAATTCAAACTTGGCACTTGTGTGGCTCTATATCATATAGACCTATGATCATCTCTTAGCTGTGGATGCTGTTTGAAGGTGAGTTGTTCTCCAAATCGTCTGCCGACGAGGTATTTAATTGCAGGAAAAGCAGACCCATGGAAATTCATGAGGGGTTACCCTTTCAATAACTCATGTTGGATTGCGAGTAACTTAAAACACTCTCAATCCAAAATGAGTTATTGACAGGGCAACCCCTCATTAATCTCTATTGGCCAGCTTTTCCTTCAATTAAATACCTCGTCAGCAGACTACTTGGAGAACAACTCACCTTTAAATGGCATCCGCAGCTTAGAGATGATCGTAGGGCTCCTGGATACAGAGCCACAGAAGCGTCAAATTTGAATTGATCCTTCTAGTGGAAATGCGTACAATTATGTAGACTGTAGTTCACACGTATCTTGCTGCCTGACGAACGTAGGACTGAAAATAAATTATTTTCGGTTAGTGCCTATCGAAAATTCGCGCTACTGATGAGTATTGACATTTTGAGTTTAAGTGTCATTTGTTTGCATTTGTGTTCTTTTCTTTACTCATGCAAATAAAACTAGGCTGCAATATTTTTGTCAAACTTGTGTAAAAATTTCTCACCTTATATTTTCGTTAAAAGTGTAATTTTGCTTAAGGGCATGCAGGTAGAAAAAATAAAAAATTATGCTACTGTAAGCTAGACTTATAATGTCGCTCCGTGCTGGCAAATTAACATTGGCTTAATGGTGTTTTCAATGATAGTTTTATTGTAAATGGGCCAGGACTATTTCACTATGATTTTTCCACATACCGGTAAAAAATTTTTCGCAGTGATGTGCATTGCTAAATTGCTAAATTTCCAATTTTCCTTTTTTTTTTTTTCATTGCTAAATTGGCATACACATTTCAGTTTCCATTGCCAATGTCTAAAATTGGGGTGCAAATTACGATGCGATAGCGCTCATTTCGAGCCCTAGATTATAATTTAGCTTTTGCGGGCCATCAAGTTTCAGGTCAAGAAAGTCTTAAGTATGCATGTACCTTTAATAATCTAACAATTATTTACAGATGCACGATGTGAAATTAGTTTTCGATCTCAGCTGTTTGACTAACATAAGCGAATCGACGGTAAAATTGTTTCTCTTATTACCGTAACGAGTCAGCCATTCACAAACACATTCCTATTTCACGTTACAATACTGTAAATAATTATTTAGACTCTTTTACAACTGAACTCATTAATAAACAAAGGTGAATAACAATTAAAAAGAAATTACGTAGGCCTCCATAAGCCCCGATACAAAATTTCAAAGTGTGTAGCCTAGCAAAAGCTAATGCAAGCGCTAACGCTCTCTTGCGCACAATGGCACTTCCGGTAGCGGTACAGCGAAAAGGCTATACATTCATGCTGTAGAGCAACTCAAAGAGTTATTTTTTCGAAGTGAAACAGGAAGTTCACATTTTATAACCGCTTTCGCGTACGTGACAATCGCCATTATTAAACAAAAATAATACGGTAACATCACATTTTGCAATACTATTTATTTCAACACTTAAGTTTATCGACTTTTATCGTCATACCAGAACTTTATCGACTTTTAATGACTTAGAAAAAAATAACGACCAATTCGATAATTATCGACCAACTGGTAAGCCTGCTGTGGGGACGGTCGAAGTTTTATTGGCACCAAATATAAACGAGTCGGCCGTACTCCTCTTCATTTGCATTGCCTCCTTCATCCTGTCAATTGCTTCTTTCCTTTAAGCAGGTCGGTTGGCCGTTTAACTACCAACTATGACGTGGGTAAAAACCCCATAATAAATCGGCGCAAACCTTGGATTAGGTTATTATAGCATACTTATTACGGCTGTTTACATCGCAACCACAAAGTAATGACTTATGTTGCTTTGCAATTAGCGTTCATCTTTAAGCCCATAAAAGGCTCAAAACATGGCGGCAGTAATGGCGTCTTCACACGTTTTTTTGCCAAAAGCTGAAGGAAGAAGGAAAAAAAAGGGGAAAAGGAAGGATACAGGTGAAGGAGTTCGCAGTAGAGAGGTTTTTGAGTAGTTAACGCCAATTACAATCGCACAAGAGGCGGCAAATCGGTTACAATAGAGGGATATTATTTGTTTAACCGACAGAGTAAGAAGTACGGTCAAAGTAGTACTATATGTACAACAGTTAAGAATCAAGTACTTAAGACTGTAAGGAATAGTATTGTTACATTAACAATGCACAGTAGATGTTATATTGCTTTGGCCGAAGACTTCTCTACATTGTTATGCGTGGGCATCTTAAAGAAAGGTGTTTATTGTACAATTTTAGCCTCTTACATTGTCTCAGAGTAAGTAGGCAGTGGCGAATAGAGCTCTTAACCCCCTAACCACAGAAAGAGGCTTTATTGGCGGGAATTCAGTATGTTAAAGGAAGTATATTTGAATATCCCGACTGGATACCCCGACAGTATGCACAGCAAAACTTAAACCGATTTTATACAGTAAGGCAAAATAAAGAGTGTATTGCTCTATGACTACAACATCTTAGCGTATGTAACGAAACCGAAACTGATACCATTTTGGGGCTCGGCCATCTTGGGTCGTGACGTCACTTCCGATTGGTGATGTGACCTGTGACGTCACTTCTGGCTTCACTAGCTGATCACTTAACACTACTTCTGTTAATGACATGCTGGAATATGAACGCAAGTTATACCATGGCTTTAGTATAAAGTTTTGATTTAGTTTTTTGTTTGTTTTGTGTATGTTCTAAAACTCGAGCCACTAAGAGAATGACTTGATGTTATCATAGATTAAGTCGTGGCCTCACTCGACTGTCTGACGTGCATGCAAGGTGCACTCTTGTCCAGTCATTAACCGTTACTAAAGATGCTTCCTCGTATGTATATTTCTTATGGTTAGATAGCGCTATACTACGAGATTGGTCAGGGACAAGAACACGATCAGATCGAGCTCATCATGCATTAGCACTGAATTCAGTGGGAATGGTGTGATATGGTCTCGTTTCGAGACGTTGTTATGGTTACGTATAACACATAAAATAATTTTAACAATGAATAAAGATAATACATGGTTCCTCTCAGAACATAGTGAAGTGAGAAAATGTTTACTCATGTAGAAGTATATTTTAAAATGATATAAAAACAAGGTTTGGGGAAACCGATGGGGTATGCTATTGCCTTCTCACTCCCAGAATAACTTAGTTGGAGACCGAATCCCGAACAAAGAAATCATGTTTATTTCCACATTGCATCTGTACTTTTGAGGCCAACCCTGGAAGTGCGGGAAAAACTGAAACAAGAGGCGAAGTGGGCGTCTCAGTGTGCAAGATGCAGGCAACAGCGTCAGAGTGAACGGCAGATGCATCGGCGGGCAAAGGAGTGTTCTTCCGGGCGGAGGCATCTTTCTGGCTTTCTTTCCCCTTGGGCATGGCTGCTGGGCTCTTTCATTGCGGCAGGAGAAATCTATAGTCGGACGAACAGGGCCAAGCGAAAAGGCTTGTCGATCTTCTTGTTGGCAGACAGGAAATGAAGTGACCCGAAAGTGGAAATCCAATGATTAAAAAATGCAATCAAATTAGTCCTTTAATGCAGGTAGTTGCCGTACACATGATTATGTTTGGCTGTCCGGTGTTTAAACTGACATCCTTGTTAACTGCATTTATTTTGTCGTGTATAACTTCATGCTTGACTTGCTGCTGAAAATTGTTAGTGTATTAGTAAAACTTGGTCAGTATTTAAATTTACTTGTAGTGGATTAGTAAACTGGTTAGCTGTTGAACGCGCTAATAATTAATTTTGTTAGTAGGCAAGTAAACTTGTTAGTTATTGAACGCAAAATAAATTTTTACATATGGTGGTAAAAAAATGATCTTTTTTAAAACTACTTGTAAAATTTTTTATGCTTGTGAACTAAAATTCGGGTGAGCAAAGCCGAATTGTATTAAGTTATTAATTTAACTAGACGTGATAAGGAAGGATTTGACAGCATTGGTTATTTGGTTAGCCTTTGGTGAAAAATTTAAATATTTTTTCATTTGTAGTTAAGAGAGGACGTAACTGTGTTGATGGGTACATCCATCTTGGTTTAAGGGATTAAGGTTGTTGAATTCAATTTTGTCTCTTTCTGGTTTCGGTTAAATTATGGCTGAACCAAAACCTAGTGGTATGTTCGAGTGCTCTGATGAGGAATTAGACACCTGGGATAAGGACACTCAATGGCTCAATTATTTTTAAAGCTAAAAATTTCCTAATACTGACCGCGCTGATGTTTTGATGGCTAGCGTACGTCACAACATGTTTGATTGTATTCTCAATATTTTGTCACCTGCTGATCCCAGTGCAACCACTTAAGATTTATTTGTTAAATCAGTTTTAGATATCATGGAAACGTGTCAAAGTGTGGTCACTGAATGAGTTAAATTCTTTAGACGCAACCAGCAACCGAGTGAAAGTATAGGTGAATTCATTTCCATGCTAAAAAATATAACGAACTTGTGTGATTTCGATGCTTGATCAGAAGTTAACAAGGAAATGATCCGTAATCACCTGGTAGGCAGAGTTCGTAGCGAAATCATACAGCGCGAATTACTTAAGAAAACGTTAGGGCTTAACAAATGTACAGAACTCGCGTTGTCGCTTGAATCTGCAGAAATAGACCAGCTTGAAATACATCAGAGCGGAACTGTTTTAATAAATTTTGTTAAAAACATAAAACGAAAGTTTCGAGTTTTAAATTTCGAGTTTGGATATCCGTTGCTTTTGTTGCGGAAGTTCCAGGCATATTCGCTCGAGGTTTAAATTTAGATACTATTCTAGCAATAAACCTAGCAACGAAAAAATGAGCAGTTGCGCCTATGAAGCCCTTTGTCAAGCCAGCTCACAAGAAACGTAAGTTTAAGCTACAGCTACAGCGTGAGGTTGAGTCTGAAACGGAAAATTCACATTCTGAAACTGAAACCGATCTGAGCATGAGTCGTCTGGCAATTTTTTTTCAATCAACACGCTCAGCATGAATTTGATAACAAAGACAAAATATACGAAAGCAGACAAATGACTTTTAGAGTGTATTGCAAATGATATTCAGCTATCATTTGAAGTTGATAGCAGTTGTGACGGAATAATTATACCGATATCTTGGTCTGAACATTATTTCCAAAATTGTGCACTAACACCATGTGTAATAGCATGAAACAGTTTGACGGTTCTTGGGGAAAATCCTGGGTATCATTAACGTCAAAGTTAAAATAGGAAACCAAACTAAGTTCATGGATACGTTAGTGGTAAGTAGTGAACGTCCTCCTTTATTGGGTAAGGATTGGATTTCTAAATTTAAGATAATTCTAGATTAAGTCTTTGCAAAATTATAAAATCAAAATTTGCAACAAAGTCAAAACAGTTAAATCTACTGTAAACACCAAAGAAATTGAGGCTTAGTTTCCTGAACTTTTCCAGCCTGGTCTGGGGAAGTTCAAAGGTTACAAAGCTACAATTCAGCTCAAAGCAGGTGCTAAACCTATTTACAGAAAAGTTCGCCACTAGTGCTTAAGGATAAAGTAAACGAGGAGCGTGTGGCTGCACCGATCGTTATAGTCCATAAGCCGATTGGGCAGGTCAGAATGGTAGGTGATTACAGCACCACTGTAAATCCTCCTCTTGAGGTTGACCATTACCCTGTCCCTACAGCTGCTGAATTATTTAGTGATCTAGCAGGCTGTGTTTAACCTCATCGATCTCAAAGATGCTTTCCTCCAAATCGAGCTTGATCCCAGCGCACAAGAAATTTTGATCATTAACACACCGTTACGGCTTTTCAAATGGTTAAGAGTCCCTCTCGGACTGGCTGGCAGCCCTGGGATTTTTCAACGACTGATGGTTGGGCTTACAGCCAGTATCCCAATGCCAGCCGTTTTTTTACGACATCTTGGTTAGCGGCAAGAAGAGTGAACATGATTTTGTTTTAAATGAATTATTCACAGTGCTAAAAAGATCTGGATTCCCCCTTGGTATTGAGAAATACAAATTAGCATAGCCTAGTTTGAAATATTTGGGTCACATTAACAACAACGAATGCATGCACACGCTGCCAGAAATGTTGGACGCTATGCCCCAACATCCAACTAGTTGGATGCCCCAAATCCAACTAATATTTCCGAATTGCAGATTATTTTAGGGTTTATAAATCAAATCAGTACTCCAAATATCTGCCGAACGTTGCTCAGGTTTTGTCCCCCATAACAAGGCTTTTGAGCCCACGGGCTAAATGGGATTGGAGCCCTGAATGTTGTAAATCTGTGGTGAACATCAAGAAATTGTTTGGGCAGTCTAAAATCCTCGTGCACTACAATCGTAAACTTAAGTTAAAACTAGTTTGTGACACATCCCCTTTTAGGATGGAATGGAATGCATGTGATGCTGAATGGTGGCAATAGGCCAATAGCAACTGCTTCCCATAAGCCTATGCCTGCGGAGCAGGCCTATTTACATTTTGATCGGGAAGTTATAAATGTTTACAAGAGAGTTAAGCGTTTTCATGAGTATCTATATGCTCAGCACTTCATTCTGCAATCCGATCAAAAGGCATTGCTTTGGATTTTTGGCGAAAAACGTGCCATTCCCCAGATGACTGCCACCAGAGTGGAACGTTGGGCACTTATGTTGAATGGATATCATTGCACATTCCAACATATAGCGGGGAAAGCCAATTTAATGGCTGATGCCTTGTCGCGCTTGCACTTACCCAAAACCAAAAAGTACAAAGACAAAGCAGAACATTATCGTGATTGTCATAGGCGATTGACACAGTTCTAGTTCAATGTGAAACTCTAGCTTTAGCAACTAAAAAAATTGTACTCTAAAAAGTGTTGAAGTATACAAAGCGTGGCAGGCCTGAAAAGGTTAGCGACCCTGAATTACGGCCTTATTTTGTTCACAGGAACGAAATTTCGCTGCAGTGTAACACGTTATTTTGGGGGTGCCAAGTCATAGTTCCGTAAACAAGTTCTTACTGGCCACTGCGGTATTGTTAAGGTTAAAGTCTTAGCTAGATCTAAATGTTGGTGGTCGAGGTTCGACGAGCAGCACGAAAAGAAAGTTAAAACTTGTGATGCTTGTCAGCAGAATAAAGATGCTCAACCTTCTGGTACCAAACACAACTGGGAGTACCCTTTAAAAGCTAATGAGAGGGTTCATGCAGACTTCGCTGCCCAACAGACTGGTACATGTTTCTTGTCATGGTTGATGCGCACTCAAAATATCCTGTTTTAAGTTAATGAAGAGCACAACTTCTAAGAAAGTTATGGTAAGTTTTTGGCGATTACATGACTGATTTGAGGCTGTTTGCTCGTGACTTACAATGGGCCGAAGTGAACCAGTCATGAATTTAACAGCTATCTGGTACTTACTGGCATTTTCCACATTATTGGTCCAGCTTACGCACCATTCTGCAATGGCCGCAAGCTGAGATTTTTGTTTAAAATTTCAAGAGAGCTTACCGAGCTGAAAGGGCAGAGGGAAGTACTATTAAACAAGCAATTAATAACAACCTAACATCTGCCAGAATCACCCCAAATGCTACAATGCTGCAAACACCAAGTAAATTATTCTGACGTTGGGAAATGAAACGTAAGTTAGACCTACTCATATCGAATCCTGCTGAAATTGTTCATAGGAAGCAAAACGACCATTTTAAGTATTCACAGCATAAACCACCCTGTCAAGTTAAGGATAACTCATTAGTTTGGGCTAGAAATTACTTTCATACTATTAGTAGAAAAAGATTACTTGCGAAAGTCTCTAAAGAGCTCGGTTACTCACAATTAGACGTACAAACTAAGAATGGAGTTACTCTCAGACGACACTCTGAACAACTGTGCATTCGAGACACTAATCTGCCTGACACACCAATTAAACAGTCGAGATCTAACAAGCGAAGATCAGGCGTCAGTTTCATCGATCCAACCAATCCAAAGCTAGGCCAATTTGAAACTGCCAATCAGATCTTAACCACCTGTTGTTGGCCAAATAAGGGTTGAGCCTTAAACTGATTGTGTATGTCCACTGTCACCTAACAGCACCGATTAGTGTTAAGATGTTACAAACTGGACATCACTAACTAGCAGTCCACCTAAGCTGAGTAATGCTAAGAAAAGAGAACATAGCAAAAGTCCAACTGCTACTGCATAACCTTCAGTGGTTGAAGGCCGTTCTAAACATCAACACAGGAAACTAGAAAAACTAAATGTTTAACAATTTGCAACTGTTAATAGATTTTTTCTCTCTAAACTTGCAATAATTTTGTTTTCAACAATTGAAGCTGCCCCTATTTTAATTTAACATGACTAACGTGGGGGTAAATAACTGTACTGTCTCGTCCGCGTTGATCGTGTTCCCATAAATAAGGCACCGTTTTAAACTGTACCGTGCTGGTAACCCGTATATGTTGTCGACGTTCTTTGTGTGCCCCGTAAAGAGGGCGCAATTTTAACTTGTTCTCGAGGCGAGAAAAATTTATGTACTTGTTGATCGTGTGCCCGTAGCTAGGGCACGATTTTAAATGAACATGAATTAATCCTGTATATTTTTATGTTTTCATGTTCAAAACA
The DNA here is from genome assembly GCA_023313725.1 of Lithobius niger. NCBI lineage: Eukaryota > Metazoa > Arthropoda > Chilopoda > Lithobiomorpha > Lithobiidae > Lithobius > Lithobius niger. Next base: position 25,457 of record JAHWFP010161263.1, on the reverse strand, counting down.
CCAACTACTGGAAGCAAAAGCTGCAGCAATTATGCAACAAACATTAACGGAAAAAAA
>JAHWFP010161263.1:0-25390 GCA_023313725.1 Lithobius niger | reverse complement strand
GCCTTCTTTTGGATAAAACTTCACGGTGTCCTAGGCACTCGTGACTGTCTCTATACTACCTGACGTGCGGTCCCAAATTTCCTGACTCTAGGTCACGATTTTCTACTCAAGTTTCCTGTGTCCTACGCTAATGGATGATTTACGGTTCACAGAGTCAGTTGAATCTGGGGCTACCGACTCGTAGCACAGGTGATCATTAACCTTGGCCCCACCGTCGTTGATAAGGTCTGCTAAGAAAGAAAACCAGGTAATGAAAGTTTTCGTCGGCAATAAAAGCATTAAAATACCAGGGTATGGCGTGATTGATTTTTGTTCTTGTTGCCTAAACCGAGAACATACAACCCGCCTAGCCTCCCGTCTCGGTCACCAAGGTTATCTGAAAGGAAGAAAGATGAAGCAAGGTCCAACTCGGATGCTTTAGATAGGCCTGCTCCCACACATGCACAGAAAGGAGCTCCGAGCCCATCAGAGGAACTAACTTTCATCTCTAGGAATTGAGCCTCAAATAGGGAGGATTTACTAAGAAACGAAAACCAGGTAATGTACATTTTTGGTTTAAGAAACAAAAGCAAAAATCAACCTAGCCATACCCTGGTATTTTAATGTTTTTAATAACATTTTTACCTCGTGTAGCACTGTGGATGATGGAAACATTCTCACTACTCAGTCCTTGTCCCATAGAACATCAGGAGAAACACTTATGTGATATTGTAATAACGTCCGTTTCACTGTTCCATTGGTAATTGCCTCTATGCTGAAGCTCAAACCTAGTCACGCAAATTCTCTGCTTTTCTCTTTAAACAAATTGCAAGAGAAATTGGTCCAGTGCTAAAAATTATCTTCGAGCTTTCTCTCCTGAGTGGTGTCCTCCTGGACGTATGGAAACAAGCTGTAATTGTCCGTATATTTAAGAAGGAAAATGCAGTTTGTCCTGGAAACTACCGCCAATTGCATTGGCTGCAATCCCTTTTAATCCCTTATGGTGGTTCACAGTAATCTGTTGCTTAAACTGGCCTATTACGGAATCAGTGACCCCTTGTTGACCTGGATTGAGGCGTTCCTCACGGGTAGAACCGAAGTAGTACAGGTTAAAAATTCATACTCGTCCTCAAATGATGTTATTGGTGGAGTCCCTCAGGGTTCGGTCTTTGGTCCCATTCTTTTTGTCTTATTTTTAAACGACCTTAATCGAGCCAAAGACCTTACTGTGGACTTACATCTTAAATTCGTGGATGACATCAAGGTTGGTAAATGCACTTTCCGACCATGAATCCATCTGCATCAATGTGGGCATCAAGATTTAAGATGGATTCATGGTCGGAAAGTGCATTTCCCAACATGATGTCATCCGCGAATTTAAGATGTAAATTCCCACTGCCCACACTGATGCAGTGTCAAACTAGTCAACGGTTTGGCAGCTTGAGTTGTTATCTACTAAATGTTGCTGCCTACATATTGGTACACGGAAAACAGCCCCGGGGTGTTATTTTCTCAATGACCAACCAACGAATTTCGTAAATCAAATCAAGGATCTTGGTATGTGGATGACCCAAAATCTGAAACTTGCCATCCATTGTAACAAGATTGTAGGTTTGGCCTTCCAGCGTCTGGCTCTTGTGAAGGTTTTCGTCCGTCCCATCTTGGAGTATGCCAGCCCGGTGTGGTCACCCTTTCAGATATTGATAGGGTGGAATCGGTACAGCATTATTTTACATGGGGCTTGCCTGGTCTTAGAGGCTTATTGCAGGGTGAGAGGTTGTGCCAGCTTGAGCTGGAGTCACTTGAATTGTGAAGGCTTAAGGCGGATCTCGTCCTTACCCTTTAAGATCTTGCATGGGTTATAGAAACTTGATGTGCCATTCTTCGAATTAGTGACATATGAACAAACCAGAGGACATCCCTGGAAATTGGTCGTCCAGAGATCCCACCTCGTGGATCGGAAACAGTTTTTTGCTTGCTCTTAGGGTGGTGTATGTTCGGAATGCCCTCCCCCTCCGTGTGTTTCGGCTCCTTCTGTGGCTTCTTTTAGACGTCTTCTGGATGGTTTAGATTTTACGTGCTTCCTAAAGTACCCACTGTAAACCACCAAAGCGCCCACTGTATACCACCAAATTGCTTACGGCTGAAGTGCGAAGCATGACTACTCTTTTTTTTTTATTAGGAGCGGTGTAAGAGTACTTCACTACCGTCCTCCTTGCTGTTATCCTGACTAAAATTATATTATTTATTTATTTATTTATTATTTATTTCAAGGGCATAATAAAAGGTTTTTTAGGGGGTAGGCGAAAATTGTACGTTCCTCTTTATGCCCCATGCTATATATCATATAGCCACTTTATTTTTGTTGGGAGATTATTTTTCTTACTTTACGTAATAAATGGCTAAATTAAAAAATAAAATTTTAAAGGTAATGGCTAATAAATAGATTTTTTCAAAGGTTATAGCTACCCTTTGGCTGTTTTTTTAGGGTAGGATGGGTGCCTGCCTTCCCTGCCCCCCACTTCGTTATTTGCGTGACTTTACATTTTTTAATAATAATAATAATAATAATAATAATAATAATAATAATAATAATCTTTATTTGCATACGTAGCTCGAAGTTTGCACAAAACTTGTGTGCGCAGCAATACACGAAAAACACATATAATAAATAACATCCTAATAACACAAAAAATAACAACCTAATAACACAAAGTAATATTGTTATATAATATTTTAACCTTATTACGTTTCATTTATAATAACCTACTAATTAGTAAGATAATAATTATATTTAATTACACTTATTGGTGTTTAATTTATTATATTATTTGCAATAATCCCCCCCCCCCCCCCCCCCGCAAAAAAAAAATATAATAATCCAAAATGTTTTGTTTTATTTTAGGGCTATTTATTTTTCACTTAGTAGATATTTATGTAACTCCTGTTTTAGTTTTGGGATACTATCATAATTAATAAGTTCATTTGGTAATTGGTTAAAAATTTTTGGTATGTAAAACTTTTGATTTCTTAGTCCATACTTATTAAACCACCTTGGTATTTCATAGCGATTTGTTTGATTTCTTAGTCTGCTTGTTCTTTCAGTATTGCACTGTTTATGTTTATAACTATGGTAATGTTTTGTAATAATTATCTGTTCTCTTAATTTAATTATGCTTAAAATTTTATTATGTCTAAAAGTTTCACTAGTATTAAGAAGTGAATTTCCAAAAAGAACTTTAACAATTTTATTTTGTAATTTTTGCGGTCTTTGTATGATATAATCACTGGCAAAACCATATACTTCAATTCCATACCTCAAATGGCTTTCGATCCAAGCATTGTATAGGATTTGTTTATTCTTATTATCCAATATATTTTTTTAAATTGTACATTTTTGCTAGTATGTATCGAAGTTAGTAATTTACAGGTATTTTTACATTTTAATTTACTTTTTCCAGTTAACATAAATTCACAGTTTTCTCCGTGAATAATAATATTTGAATCGTCATTTCCTGTCATTTTTGGTACTGTTATTTCTATATAAAGTGTCTTTTCGTCACTTATGTACATTTCATTTTCAGTTAACCAGCAATTTAATACATCAAAGTCGTATTGTAAATTGTCTAACATTTCTTCTCTTTTGAAATTTATTGATAGTAAGATCATATCATCAGCAAATAAATAAAGCAAAGATCTTTCTAAAATAGAACTTACGTCATTTGTATATATCAGAAACAATAAGGGACCCAATACTGATCCCTGAGGGACACCATACTGTATATTTAATTCATTGCTGCATTTATTTTCAATTTTTACTATTGCCTTTCTTTCTTTTAAGTAACTTTGTATAATATTATTCATTTTTCCTCTAATTCCTACATCATTACATTTCTTAAGTAATTTGTCATTGTCAAAGGAATCATATGCCTTCTGTAAGTTAATACAAATAGTTCCTACATACTTTCCTTTATTTAATGCATCTGTAATTAGTTCATTAATTTCCACTAACAAGTCATTTGTTCCCTTTTTTTTCCTATAACCAAATTGTATATTACTTAATAAATTGTATTTTTCCATAAAGGAATTAATTTTGTTGGCAAAAAATTTCTCTATAATTTTATTTATTACTGAAAGTAGGGAAATTGGTCTGTAATTATTAAGGTCTTTTTTATCTCCCTTTTTATGTAATGGACGTAAAGTTTGAATTTTTAGTAAGGTTGGCCATTTTTCTTCATCTATCATTTTATTTATAATTATACATATTCCATTTGATATATTATTTTTACTCTCTTTTATATGTTTAGTCTGTATACCATCTATTCCTGTTGAGTTTGTATTATTTACATTATCTATGATCGTTTGAATTTCTGGTAATGTTGGTTCCATAATATACATTGTTTCACTTTTGTTGTTATTTGATCGGAGACTTTGAAATTCTTTTTTATAGAATACTCCCTTAGTAAAATTGTTTGTTTTACCTTCATATGTAGATTTCAGTTTTAGTATCTGTTGTTTAAAATTTTCATTAAATTTATTACAAATTCGATTTATACTGAATTCGGAAAATTCTGTTTTTATTGTTTGATCAACGCTTACTAATTTTTTTTTCTTTCCTGTTAATTCATTTACTACATCCCACATTGTTTTATTTTCTGTTTTTGACTTTTCTAAAATATTTGTATAAAAGTTTTGTTTATCCTCAGTGATTTACTTTTGAACTTCTTTTTAAATTGAGTTATACTGCTTTTTCAATTCTTCATTAATTATCATCTGTGTTTTAATTTCTGACCACAGTTTATTTTTTACCTCAATTAATTTAATTGTATCCAATGTTATCCATTCCTTTCTTTTTTTATGTTTTGCTTATTTTTATTTTGTATAATTTTAGTATTTTTATCATAAAAACTTCTGATGATTTTGTCCATTTCCTTATACATTTCGTCAATATTAGTAAATTGTTTTAATATATTCCAATCTACTTTATCTAGTTCTTTAATTATTTCTTTATCATTGTATTTTATTTTATTTGTTGTTTTATCTCTGTTTAAATTTTTGTTAATATCAGTTTGAATAATTTTAAAAGGTATTTTTGTGTTAAGAATCCAACACCCTGTAAAATAATGGTTTGCAATTTTTTCTTCAATTGTGAAACCTTGTATAATTTGATTATTCGTTTTTGTATAAATATGATCTATACATGATATTTGTTTATAAAATTCATCTTTATTTTTTTTTAATAACTTCAACTCTAGTTGGGGAGTTTATTTTTTTTTCAAAACCTAATTTTGCGAGTACATTTTCGTATTTATCTATCAAATTTTGTTCATGTTTGTCTGTATCTAAATTTTCGTGTTCCAAAATATCTATGTTTATATCCCCCAAATATATACATGTTTTATTAGATTTTTCATTTTTTTTATAAAGTTTTTTTAATTCTGTGACAAATTTTAATTTATTTGTATCTGGTTTTCTGTAAATAATGTTAACTTCAATGAAGTGTTCTTCAGTGTTAAAATTTAATATCAAACAATCATTTTCTTTTAACTTATGATGCTTAAATTCTAAGTTTTTGTTAGAATATTTTGTCTTAAGAAATACCATTATTCCCCCTCCTCTCTTAGTATTTTCTCTTATAACTGTACTTTTTAAGTAACCCTCTATTGCATAATTATCTTTTTCTTCTTCTTTAATATTGATTTCAGTTAGTGCAATAAAATCCCATTCGATTAAACTTTTTTCTAAGTTAATTAATAGTCTTTCCCAATTTGTTCTCAAACTTCAAATATTTACATGCAGAATTTTAAATGCATGATTATTTTTCACTTCCTTGTCGTGAAGTATTTTCAATTCATCAAAATTCTCAGTAGTGTGATTTACGAATTTTATGTTAGAATCACTGTATTAGCTTAAGTTCAATTGGTTAAATCTAATTCTGAACTAACTGAATAATAATAATAATAATAATAATAATAATAATAATAATAATAATAATAATAATAATAATCTTTATTGCAGACAATGCTCGAAGTTTTAGTAAAAATTTGTGTGAGCAGCAATACAATGAATACACTGATTACAGTTTAACAAATATATAAATAACACATATCATGATCATTTATTTACACATTTCATTTCACACAGTTGAATTTTTGTACTTTGGTTTTATATTTGTAATTTATTTGCCCTATTCAACACTTCAGTCATATTTTATTTTATAATTCCTAACCAGTTTTACGTCACTTAAAAAAAATTACTCAGTTTCATATTGTTTTAACATCTTATCTAGTAATGCCTTCCTCAGCTCTTTCTTACTTTGGAAAGGTAGCAAATATTTTTTCTAATTTATTAAATATGTTTAGTATATAGTAGTTTTTATTTTTTGTTCCGTAAGAATTATTTCAATGTGGAAGCTTGTATTTTTGTGACATGGCTCTTAAACGTTTACTTTTAGTTTCATCATAGTTTTTGTGCATGTTTGTATAATAATTTTTTACAATTATTACATGATCTCGTAGGTCTTTTATTTTTAATATTTTATTCTTAATGTATATGTCATTTGTTTTTTCTGTTTCGTTGCCAAAAAGTACCTTTAATAGTGTATTCTGTACTCTTTGTAGTCTTTGAATGACATATTCTGTCGCAAATCCATAAATTTCTATGCCATACCTTAATATGCTACTAATCCAAGCTTCGTACAGAATCTTCTTGTTCTTACTACTTAGTATATGTTTTACATTGTATAATTTTGGTATCATTTTTCTAAGTTTATTTATCAATATAGTTACGTATTGTTTAAAATCCCATCTTGAATCTACTTCTACTCCTAAATATTTTGTCGTATTTTTAATATTTAATTCTGCACATGTCTTTTTACAGTTTTGTGGATTGATTTTGTTTGTCATTAGCTCGCATTGTTCTTTGTGTGAAAATAGTTTAATTTCATTCGTATTCTGCATTTTTGGAACAGTGATGTTTAGTTGTACTGTTTTTTCTTCACTTATGTACAATTCATTCTCAATAAGCCATCCGTTCACCATATCGAAATCTTTGTAGATTTTCAATCATGCTTTTACAGTTAGAATTTATTGATATTAATACTGTATCGTCGGCAAACATATATATATTGTTTTTTTTAACATAATTGTCTATAACATTCACGTATATAAGGAATAAAAGGGGTCCCAATACTGAGCCTTGTGGCACTCCAAACGTAACTTCTTTTTCATCGCTATAGCTATCATTAATTTTTACCATTACTTTTCTTTTCGTAAGATAGCTCTTTATGATGTTAAATATCTTACCTCTTAGTCCAATATGTTTGCATTTTTTTATTAGAATGTTCAAATCAAAAGTATCAAAAGCTTTTTACACGTCGATGAAAACTGCTCCCACATATTTTTTTTCGTCTAATGCTTTTGTTATTCTCTCATTGACTTCTATTAGTAGATCTGTTGTGCTCCTATTTTTAATATATCCGTATTGAATTTTATTTAGTAACTAGTATTTTTCTAAGAACTGATTAATTTTATTAGCGAATAATCTTTCAATTATTTTATCTATTATTGATAGTAGGGATATTGGTCTATAGTTATTTTTATTTATTGTTCTCTTTTTTATAACTTGGTCGTATTACTTGGATCTTTAGTTCATCTGGCCATATTTCCTTTTCAATCATTTTATTAATCAATTTGCATAAAAATATTGCTGTATTGTTTTCAGATTGTTTAAGAACATCTGTATGAAGTCCACCTACACCTGTCGCTGTTGTATTTTTTAATTCCTTTATAATTTGTGTTATTTCTTTTGTTGTTGCCTAAGCTATATACATGGTTTTATCACTGGTTTCTGCTGTCTTTTATTTTCTTTTATTATATATTTTGTTATAATGATGTCCACTTTTGTAATTTGTAAGCTTCGGTTCAAATGTTCTTTTTAGTTTTGGTACCTGGTTAAGGAAATTTTCGTTAAAATCATTCCTTAGTTGTTGTATTTCTATACCTTTGAATGCTTCCTTAATATCTGTATCAATACTTTTTTTCTTGTCGTGTTGTTGCTCATTTATTTCATCAATTACTTCCCATAGTGTTTTATTTCCACTGTCGGCCTTTTCTAATTTATTTTTAAAATATTTTTGTTTACATTTTTTTAACTTTTTTTTTGTTACCAGATTTTTCAAATGTCGATACTGTTGTAGTTGTTCTTTGTTTATTTCCTTTTCTTGTTGTTGTAACTTTGTCCACAGTTTATTTATTTTTTTATTTATTATACTGATTAATTCATTTGTTATCCATGCGCTTCTTTTTTTTATTTCATTATTATCTTGCTTTTTTTGTTTTGGATTAGTTTTGTAACATTTATTGTTGTCATATATATTCGTAATTGTCTTAATAATTTCTGTACACATAGCATTAGGGCAATCTATCACATCTAAGTACTCCCAATTTTGATTTTGTAAATCTTTAATTAAATTTTTATAATTATATTTCTTTAGGACGTTGTATTCGTTTTCTTCATCTAATTCTTTCGTTTTACTTTTTTCTCCTTTCCATAACCAGCATGTTGTGAGATAGTGGTCTGCAATTCTTATTTTAATTATTCCTGCATCTTTATTCCACGTATTATCTCCTAATTTAATGATTTCTGTTTAATATTTTTGCCATCCTTGGTAATAATTTCTTCCCTTGTTACAGAGCCAATAAGTGTTTCAAACCCTGCTCCAGACATCATGTTTTCATACTTGTTGAATAATAATAATAATAAGTTCTTTTATTGCAAGCAATTCTCGAAGCTTATAGAAAGCTTGTGAGAGATTTTACAACATCTTATTCAGGTAAGATTATTAATAACAATAAATTATACATACACATTATTCATACATATTATACATACACATTATACATACACTAAATATCAAACAAATATAAATTAATTAACGTTTATAACCTATTCATAAATTATTAATTAATTTTTTTTAATTGTGTTAAGGCAGTACCACAAAAACTACAATGTATGTAGTTGTGTACGTGGCACAAGCAAATCAAAAAATACATGGTGTGAGTGCAAACTACAAAGTTAAAGAAAAAATAAAACATAAAATCTTAATTACACAAAATAACATCGATTGTTTTAGTGAATGGTTACAATTAGAATTCCTTTAATTAAGGAAACGGAAAAAAAAATCACATTCATAGTAGCGATAAGTACTAACTAATATATAAATGCAAATCATGAAAAGAAAAGAAACTCATTGTGAAATCATCCATTCTATCAGTTTTTTTTTAAAGTTGAATATTTGTCAATAAAGAATAAATCTTTTGGCAATGTATTAAAGACCAAAGGCATTGTGTAATTACTGTTGCGTTTTCCATGGGCATTCCTGAATAATGGTAGTTTCAATTGCAATGAATTTAAACGATTTGATAAAACCTTTTTGTCTATTGTGTTAAATATAGAATAGTAGTTTTTTAATATTGTAACAAAGTTCCTGAGTTTTAGTACATCCAATATACCATTTAATTTATATATTTCTTTAGTTGTAGTAAGATCATTATTTTTAAATAAAATTTTAATAACCTTGTTCTGAATGCTCTGTAATATTTTAATTAAATAATCTGGTGCAAAACCATATATTTCAATGCCATATCTTAGATGTGACTCAATCCATGCGTAATACAGAATTTTTTTCATTTTTAATGTTTAGTATATGTCTTAGCTGATATAGCATTGGTAGAATACTTCTAATTTTACTGATAAGTAGTTCAATATGTTCTTTAAATTTATAAGTAACATCAATAGTTAGGCCTAGATATTTTGCAGCATTAACTTCATTTAATGGTTGAGGTTCAGTTAGTGTTTGTAGAAATATATCTTGTTTTTGATGAATTACTGTGTGAGGTGTTTTAACATGCATAAACACAGTTTTTTCTTCAGAGATAAAGACATCGTTTTCGATAGACCAATAATAATAATAATAACAATAATAATAAATATTTATTGTTCTAAAATGAGCAAAATGGCTAGAAAAGGTTTCTAGGGGGACCGCTAACAACTTACCCTAAATTAGCATGTCATATGTTATAAGTTAAAATTACAGCATTAAAAAGTTAAAAAAAAATAATCATATCAAAGGATACATCGTCAAATTGATAAAACCCGTTTTGCTAATTATGAAACATCAAAAGGTGGCATTTAAAATGATTTCGATGGGCAAAGGAGAAGGATCGAAAACTTTAGGAACAATTGTCGGAACGGAGAAGGTGTGCCTTTAAGCACCACCCATTCAACAATTTCTTAAAAATATTAAGTGATGAGGCCGAGACAATGCTATCACTCAAGGAATTGCACACTAAAGCGGTTCTTATAGCGAAGAAAGATTTCCTACAGTTAAGATTAAATCTGTGAACCACAAGCTTGAATCAGTGGCCCCTGGTTCTCGTCTCAGTACTAATTCGAAGAAGTGTAGTTTAAGCGGTAGCCAGCAATGTATAATTTTGAAAGTTAAAATTACATCTGCCTTAAGTCTCCACAGTTCAAGTGTGTCTAATTTTAAAATTTTCAAACGTTCGCTATACAGCTTTTTACTCAAACCGGGAAGAGATTTTGTGTATCTCCTCTGGACCGATTCAATGTGATCGATATCTTTTAAAAGGCTCGGTGACCAGACTTGGCATGCATACTCATGAAGTGGGCGGATATATACATTATACGCCCAGAGTTTAGTATTTAAATTTCCAGACGTGAAGCAGCGATGGACAATGGGTGATCTGCGGTTGGCCATCATTGTTATATAAGCACAGTGTGTGGAAAACTTGAGATTGCTTGAAACCAAACTCCAAGATCCTTAAACTTTTGTGTAGCAAGTTTCAAGTTACAACTGCCGACGAAATAATTCGAATAGTAAGATGCTTTTCCCACACAGAAACTCAGGCACTTCTCCAGAGAAAACGGTAGTTGCCAGAGATCCGACCAAGAATACACAATATCAATTTCACGTTGCAGCCGAAAACTAATAATTTAGCTGGTAGAAACTTACTACAATACTGTATCAACAAAACACTACTCCATAACTAAAAAAAATGAAATGAACAGGACGGAAAGCCAAATCGGCTGATAGGTTTACATCTGTATTTATTTAATCTAGACAGTCGCTAATGTGTCGATTTTATTCGAATGTAGATTATTCGATTGTAGACATCCAATTGTTCAAAGATGGTGTCCGGCCAGTTACCGGCTCTCTTGTGTGGGCCGAGTGAATGGTGCAGTGTTGTTAGTGTAAGGGAAAGGTGCAGGGATACAGAAAAACTAAAATTAAAGGAAAGGATTGTTTACTAGTCATAGAGATAAAGATGCATTAGTTACGTTGCTTTCATGATACTGTCTAGCTAAGCTAGCTGATAACGTTTTCCCTATGTTAAATCTCACAGACTCTTAGCTAATGGCCATCGAAATATTGGGAAGGCCCTTACAGCTGAACGGATACACAGGAATACATGGAGATCTTAATATTATTCTTTGTTGGTTTGGGGTGAGGACAAATGCGTGGGAGGGTTTTGAAATTCGCAATTAAGCAACTTAAATTTAATTTCTTTTCCATGTTGCAAGCAAAGATTTCAAGAAACAATGGCTTGTATAATCAACCCTGGACCTTAGATTTATTCTAAAAGCCTGGATGAACTAAAAGCTGAACTGTAACGAAGGACAAAATAACCAGCTCATTTACGTTGCCCTGGACTACTGAAGAATAAAGGAAAAATAATAATAATAAATATAACTTTTACTGAGTACGAGCATGCAGAAAGGCATGGAAACGGTCAGGGTTGTAACCACTAACATTAATTCTGAATATTAAAAAATAAAACATAAAATTGGGAAAAGAGGAAAATCGTATCAAAATCCATCGAATACATTAAAAATAAAACATAAAACATGAAATTAGGAAAAGAGGAAAATCGAAAACAGACGCTGCTTCTTGCCAAAACCCATCCAAAATATTTGAAAAAAAAAAAACATAAAACATTAAATGAGAAGAAATATTTCTCATGCCTGTCTCCTGTCCAGTTCGGCTACAGGACAAGTCGCAGCACACAAGATGCTGTCCTGTTCCTGCTCTCGAGTGTGCGTGAAGCGTGGGTGCATGGGCAGGTTGTAGTCGTTGCTTTCCTTGACATAAGGGCTGTCTGTGATACAGCCAGCATTGACTGGGTCAGTGCCACACTTGTGGCCATGGGCATCATGGGCAAGCTTCTTAATGCGATTCTCGCACTCTTGGGCGAAGGATTTTTGCCACGAGAGTGAACAAGTGCTGGTCATCTCAGGCTACATCGGATCGCGTCCACCCGCAATGATCAGCGTTGAAACGTCGTTATAGCCAAAACTAGACTCGCTCTCTTACAAAATGCAATACTCCAGCATCGATTGTGATACCATCAACAGTCGCTCTTGCAACTTTGGCCATTAATAAATTGAAGGTGGTCATTTACCAGACATTCACTTGCACGACAGTTTCTTTGCATGATGCCACTTCTCCAGCCCACTTGCCCAACAACCGTCTGCAGATCAGCGTTTCTTATCCACACGGAAAAAAGCACAGTTTGCTATTTGCAACTGTGCGGCTGTCACAGTGGCTGGGCCTTTATCTGATGCATAGCCGCTATTCGTCCTCAAGATAGGAAAATTGAAACTGTGTGGACATACATCCAGGACCGCTTTTCTGGTGCTCCTAGCAGGACTGTTCTGCGCAGTGAAGCGTTGGCTGATGCCTTCAATGCTAGGTTCGCGAGTGTGTACTCACTCCCACACGGTATTCAGCCTTCGGTTTGCCCACATCCTACTAGTCAAGAGACCGCTCTTGATGCACCTTTTACTATTTCCGAACTGAGAAGGGCTTTGGTTAAATGTAAACTAAACAGTGCAGTCGGCATCGATGGAATATCATACCGCCAACTGAAACTAATGACTGCAGAAGCTGAAGCTGACCTATTCACAGTTTTTTCAGATGCTCTTGGATGGCGATACGTTTCCACCATCCTGAATTCACCACTTAGTACCGGTTGACAAGCGTGGTAGTCAGAGGTTGGATACACGAAACTATCGACCAATTGCAATGCTATCTTGCGTCTGCAAAGTGTTAGAGAAAATCCTGGTCTTTTGTCTAAACTGGCATTTAGAATATTACTCATGCCTGTCTCCTGTTCAGTTACAGGACAAGTCGCAGCACACAAGATGCTATCCTGTTCTGCTCTCAAGTGTGCGTGAAGCGTGGGTGCATGGGCAGGTTGTAGTCACGGTTTTCCTTGACATAAGGGCGGCCTATGACACAGTCAGCATTGACTGGATCAGTGGCGCACTTGTGGCCATAGGCATCACGGGCAAGCTTCTTAGTGTAATTCTCGCACCTTGGGCAACAGGATTTTTGCCACCAGAGTGAAGAAGTGCTGGTCATCTTATGCTACAACAGATCGTGGCCTCCCGCAAGGCAGCTGCCTGAGCCCAGTTCTCTTTGCAGTTGCCATTAATTATGTTCTGCACGAAATGGGTCTCAGCAGCAGCATTGTGTGTTACACAGATGACTTAGAACTGTGGTTCGTTGGGTTGGGTCCACAGTCTCTGGTAAGTCACGTCCAGTATGCTATCGATATGTTTCATCACGCCTTCGACCCCAAGAGGTCTTTCCCTAGCGCCCGCTAAAACGAAGCTGCTCATTGGTACGAGGAACTCCAATTATAATCAATGTCGTTGGAATCTATCACTCTGTCCAGAAAGGTACATTATCTTGGAATGTGGCTGGATGGTGGCCTAGACTGGTCGTGTCATGTCCTTGACCTGCGTGACAGAATTGTGCGTCACATACCAGTTCTCAGGATCCTATCTCATTATCGGGAAGTTAAACATGGAGTACTTCGCTCTGCGTATCAAGCGTTTTTGTGTTCTGTAGTTGACATTCATTTGCCATTTTTGATCACTATTCTAAAACGTATCCGCAGTTTACAGGTGGTCATCAATGCCTGCTTATGCATTGTAACAGGATGCTTTATTTCAACTCTAGTTTCTGCTCTCTGGATTGAGGTGTGTTAACCACCGCTTCATCTGAGAGCAGAGGAATTGCTGCTTTCTCTTTGTCTCCGCAATTTGAGCAGAGGCTTTGAGGACACAGTAGCTAGGATCCTCTAGGATTCACTCGTTGCTGTAGGCAGAGGAGCATAACTAGCTGCCAATCCTCCTTTTTCTCCTGCGTATGTAGCGTTTGTGTGCTCCCCTCTCTAGCCCGTGGATTTGGTGTCCTCAAATAGCTGCTGTTTTTAACCCTGGCAATCCAGATGCTTGCAAGATTTTCTGTAATGCGTCCTTCGGCTGGTGGAGTCGGTGGGTGCATCCCTTCTCTGAAAATTGAAATCACACTTGCTCTTCCGTTCGTAATCTCAAGTTTCATCCGTGAATTGGCTGCCATCTCCGTTGCTCTGGATGTTGCGGTGGATCTCCGTTTTCCAGAATTCCTGATTCGTGATATTCGTGATTCGTGATCTAGTGTAAATTCGTTGGAAACGGCACTGCAGAGCCTATCCGTGACGGATCCAGTAATTTTCAGCATTTGTTGGAAGTTGTGGAATGCTTTGCAGGCACCTGCACCTGCTGTGGAGTGGGTCAGGGAACACAGTGGTATTGTGGGCAATGGCAGCGCAGACTGGGTGGCATGAGAAGCCTTACATGGCAGCAGAAGTGTTTCTCTGGTGCTGTCAGTGAAGGACTGAAAGCAACGTTACATCAGCGGATGAAGCATCTCTGGAACGTGGAGTGGGCAAAGGCATCAACTGAGAGGATGCTGAATGGTCTTCAACTAGAGTGCACCGACTTGTCAGAACTAGATGGCCTCACGCTGCAGCAAGCTCGTACTATTTCCCGTCTTCAGACGGCCCACTCCCTGTTGCTTCATCACTAGCAGCGTCTGGGCTGGAGTTGCTCCAGCCTTTGTAACGCATATGGGTTGTGTGTGACATTGTTCACTTTTTGTTGCTCTATTCGAAATTTGATGTTCAGCATTGTATCATACATTTGTGGCGGTCAAAATATCCCTCTCTATCAAGTCTACTGGATGCCTCAGTAGGTAAATCATCCATAAATAGACTGAAAGCAGTCTCTCGATACTGTAAGATGACTGGTGTATACTTATAAGCCTCATGAACAATTGTCTCTTTCATTTGTGTCATGAACATGTCTTTAGCCGTTATTGATGTGGTTTTCTTGTGCATAGTGGTAAGGCTCGTCTGGATCCCATTTAGTGGTTGTGGTGGCTTGTTGTTTGAATTTGTGTCTGTGTTTTATTGTAGTTGTGCCTAAGCTTTACAGTGAGTGCATGGCTTCGGGCCAGGGCTCCATTAAGGTATTCATTCATTCATTAATCACCTACTTGCCCGACTTTCATCCTGACCTTTGTTACAACGATGCGTACAAATGTGATGTGTTGCGATGCGACGCGATGTGTTTTATTTAGCTGTAAGTTAGCTTGTAAGTAGGTTAGACTGAGCACATGGCTTGAAGGCCCAACTTTGTTCTTGGCTTAATAAAGAATCTGAATCTGAATAAATCTCGTATCAACATGGCTGCAATATACGCAAAAATAGTCAACAGTGGTTGCAAACTTATTCTATAAACTTATTCTGCTCACATTTTACATGCTTGTTTTCCACTTTTTAGAAATTCACACAATACGACTATCTTTATAAAGTAATATACTAAAACAGTATTGCATTCTAAAACTTTAATCTTACCTTCTTTAACAACAGCTTCATTGTCGGCATTATTGGTTTTTTTTTTTAATCCGAAGTGCCCGTTCAGAGAACAAGAGAAATGTGATATTGGCCCGTCAAACTTAAACCAAATTTTAACAACAATATCCAACGTGTAACGTTCTTCTTAATGCACCATTGCCTAATAGAACGGATTGTTCCTTAATTCCGATTTTAACCTTTGACGAACAAAAGAAACACGAAATTACCCGTCAGTCGAAAAGTAATTATTGTAACAATAACACAGTTCTAAAACTCTTATCAAGCATATCTTTACGTTATTGTTGCGCTGTCTTTCAGAAAGCACCCAAATCAGTAACTTTTCCTTCACGCGACAATGATATTTTCCTTTGGTGTGGCTTGGCAGAACGAATGTATGGTAAAACAATAGCATGGATTTTGAAAAAAAAATTGGCCAGGTTAAGCGATTTAATGCACACTTTCGTTAGTATGACATCCTTATAGGTGTGAACATCATTGGGGGCTTCGTCTCCTCGATGATTCCACACGTTGTTCCAAATTTCTATAGCGTTTTCTATCGTTCTATATCGTTCTCCCGTAAGTGAGCATTAAATTGTTTACACCGGCCCAATATTTCAAAATCCAAATGCTACGGTCAATACGGGAAAATTATAGGATTATTCGTTTATTTTTTATGACTGAGGTGGTGGTTCAGGTGGTCTATG
This sequence comes from Lithobius niger, assembly GCA_023313725.1. Classification (NCBI taxonomy): domain Eukaryota; kingdom Metazoa; phylum Arthropoda; class Chilopoda; order Lithobiomorpha; family Lithobiidae; genus Lithobius; species Lithobius niger. Next base: position 8,940 of record JAHWFP010161263.1, on the reverse strand, counting down.
CTTAGGAATTTGTTCTTGTTCGTTTTATTTTTGTCATATGTGGTATGTTTGCTTTTCAATTGTGTTAATAGAACAGGACAGATGACCTTTACGGTTATGCTCCGTTCAGAACGTTTAGCTATCTATCTATGACAATTAAAGCACGGCCTGATTCACTTATTAGCCATAAAACTTGACACTTTAGCCCACAACCCGTGTCAAAATCCTGGACTTGATTTTTTTTTACCAAAACTGGTATGCAATTCGTAGATGCACCTCTTATTTGTAACAGTTGAAAGTGTGTTTGAAACATTCTTTTATTTCAGTACGAAGCCTTCCAGAACTGTCGTTATAAACTGGACAGTAAGGTAAATATGATTTTTTTTTTAATTATAAACAAAATAAGCGAACTATTGGCATATTTATGGCACAGAAGCAAAGAGTTTGTTTGTAACAACAACTTCTTAGGTTAAAGCACGACTTTCAAGCGTTTATGTCTCAATAATTATTTTATTGATCGACAGGGAGCTTTTTGCAATAGTGATAAACCCTCAAGTAACAAAACTACCATTGCATCCGAAGGAGGCGAACTAAAACTCGGTTAAACCGTGTTGCACTCGTGTGTCATTTTGTAGGCACATATCATACTATGAAAAAATTTACTATGTCATTATAGTTTGGTATGCTCTTGAACTCAGACTTAACAAGTAATACATATCAAATTGACACTGTAACATTTTTTTAAAACCCAAAGCATCGTCATATGCATATTTAATACAGATATATGAACAAAAACTAGATTCTACGACGTTTCATTGTGGCAATAATATTACGCGACAAAGCATTGCGTGACAATTGCGTCGCATACCAAAGTACCACACAGAAGAAATGACAGTACATCGCAGAAGAAATCTCGTCGTGGATCACTTCATAACAAGACATTTCATAGAATTTGTTTGAGTTACAGAACTAGCATTTCCAAGTTCGCATTAAACATCATAAATCACTTAAAATACAAAAACAAACATTAAAAACAATACATTCTAATAATTCACTACGAATGTGACCCCCCAGCATTCATAACTGCAGTATAAAGGTGTCATTAAAAAGCATAAATGTATTTTTTTGGAGCAGAGTGAGGCCTGAGACCGAGTGAAGCTCCGCTATGATGTAACGTGTTACTGCGACTTGCTAAGTAGTATCCCGTTACTATAGGGCGCTATATAGGCCTATATAGCTACCCCTACTCAAACTGATTTCATCATAGCGTAAACGTCATCTTTGGCACTGGATTCAACCGAATTCCGTCCGCTGACCAGCCCCAGAGAGGATTACCTTTAGACATTGAATGGGGTCCGGTTTGGTTTCATCATCCTGGACCTTAAGTGCGTGGGTGGACAAAATTGTGGGGAATTGCATCGCATTTCCTTGGAAGTAAACCGGATTCGATCGTGATGCAATTCAGTAGTAGTTGACAGGAATTTCTTTGGAAATGGAATTTAATTGGGCAAGAAAGAGGGAAGAGTAATCCCTTAAATAGAACTAGCCACCCTCAATCTGGATCTTTAGCGATATTTGGAATCCTTATATGGTTGGTCGTGACTTCGTTTCTCCAACTTATGTTTAGGCTACCGTTATTATGCTGGATCAACGCGTAAGTTATTTATGCCAGTTAGTGCTTATATGTGCCCCAACATTTGGCTATAACCTTTAACGATTAACTTTATGCAATACTGCACATTGTTGCGGTTTTTCCTGCAGTACATACTTCCTAAGTGTCCCCTAGCACCTAGGTTGAACTGGTCGACTCGGATGCAAACCACTTGCGTGCTTTTTGTGTTTTACCACGTTACATGATTACAGTAAGAAAATGGGGGCCCTTGCCAATCTTTGAACCCGGTTTTGGTAATGTTTTATTGGCCCTTGTGAAGAAGTGGGCTTTGCCAAAATTTGGATGCCGAACATTTGTTTTGGAACCGGCCAATTTTTTATTTATTTGGAACTGTGTTAACTATTTGTGGTTTTAAGTCAAACGTGACATTGGACTGTGAATTCAAGAATTTTCTCGTATGCAGTTGCTTCAACCTGGCTTCAATTAATTTTGCGGCTCATGTTTGTGCTTCGCTTCAATTGTGTGCATTTGTGCTTCGCCTGTGCTTCTACCACAATGAGCGGCTGCTCAGTTGGGACGTCAGCGAACATCAACGGCAACATCTACTACAATTTGGGTGAGTTGGCTGACTTTGCGTTAATTTTATGCCATAGCTGTGTAATTTTATACGAATTGACTGTTTAACTGGCCATAACAAATTTGGCGGATGAACTATTTTTTTTACGGCTTATTTTATTGTACGGACGTACAGTGATTTTAGTTGGACCTTAATTACTGACCTGTGATTCGAGTTTTGACTTTTTACCATGAAGGAAGATTTAGTGAGGAAGCTCCAGTGGTCGTGATTATCCACCTCTTCTAGATTTATGTGGCGTGGCTGTATATAGCAGCGTTGATCCCTGATGGCCAAAATTTTGATAATGTTGGTGTTAATATGGATGATGGTCCGACACTGCCCTTACAACACGATTCTGTGACGATGTCTAGTACAGCAAGGGGTGTGGCATCACCAGTGCCTCCAGTGGTCGACGAAACATGGCCTAGTGATGTTTTGAATGGATTTCGTTTTTCACCACCAGTTGATATCAATTACATACAACCACCACCAGTTGACAGTGATATTGAATCAAAATGTTATATTGTGCCCTTGTTGATTGATGTGATGCAGCGTTCGTTCAATGCCGTGTTGGAGTCTCAATCTGGCGACACCGACATGGATATGCAACTTTATTGTTGGTTGATGATGATGTGCCAGGTGGGCAAGTAGGACATAATGTGGTTATCAATAATCCTAGTGTTACCAGTGTGCATAATAGTGTTTTGTCACACTATCCGTCACCACCAGTTTCGCATGACACTCGTTTCGCGTCACCCGACGTGGCCAATGGTAGTGCTATTAGTGCTGTAACTTTTGAATCGATGTTTCAATGGGTATCTGCAACACCCTTTGACACGGCTACTAAAAGTCGTCTATTGCATAGATTATTATTTGAGGCTAGCGGGAATCAAGAGCCGCAACTTCAGCACGACGATCGGCTCCAACCTGATCGCCCGCAAGCTTCACTCTAGAACACAGCCCGCTCGCGTTCTGTTAGTGTGGGTCTCACGTCATCCAATGTTGTGCAACCTCTATCCATGAATGTAAGTCCTCTTCTCGAGATGTGACTTCAACTTCAACCGTTTTTCAGCGTTCAATGTGCGGCGTTACATTAAATGTGTGTTCACCAAAATTGCTTACTGCAGATAGACCCACTGTTCTGTTGAATGATTTATGTGGTGCAGCAAATGGAAATGGCGCACCTATGGGTGGCTTGGAGTCAGCCCCGCCCGACCCACCCTCACCTCCTGCAGTATATTCAAATTAGGGATCAACCGGGTCCGGGTAAATACCCGACCCGGTACCGGGTAATACTAGTTTTGACCCGGCTCGGACTCGGTAAAAATTCGACCGAGTACGAACAGGGTAATCATTATTTGTTGAAAAAATTAGTTTTATTTTCATAATTTCATTTATACCGTTTGGATCCCCCTACAACTACTTGCACGCAATAGATATTCATTAATGTGCACAGAAAAAATCAGATAAATTGCTTTAATAGTTTCGGAGAATCAATTTTTTTTAATTACGGGCTGTAAACAAATAAAATTGAAAATCTCCGTGTTGAGAAAACGCGTCCGTAAGTCGGCAATAGTTACGCTAAAAATAGTTGTTCCCACCTGATAAGCGATAGTGTGAAGGTTTATAGGCTCCTTTTCCATTTTAGTTGTACATCGCAGCTGCTGTTTTAATTTTTTAATGTTGTGAAACATCATCCTTTCTCATGATTTTCAACAACGAACTGAACATAAGCGCTCTCGTGAAATCCAAAGCGGCGGCCATTGTGAAATCGTCCGTCAGCCAATGAGAGCGCGCCAAATCGGTCACGTGGTGTCAACTGGCCAATGAGATAACGCGATCTTCCAATTGCTTTGGAAAGGCAGCTTGAGACCGCCAGAAAGAGCCTCTTACATTCCATCTGATTGGCCAATGCCAAACGGGCATCGAGAAAATATGTTCAGAGGCCCGGATAAAGTGGAATTCCAGCTTTTCAATGAACCCAAGATGGCGGCGCCCAGTCAAATTGGTTCGATCGCTACCGCTGTCGAAAATGAACAGTTTTTTGTTCTTGAACTACGGAAAAAGGAATGAACACCACATTTTTGAAGTTTTTAGTGAGACTGCACTCAACTAAAGTGCTTTTTATAAAAGTATAGACATCGTTTTGTTTACAGAAATCGATGCACAAGACATCGGGTAGCGAATTTCAGCTTTTCTCATGTCGATATTTTGGCCGAAAATCGCATTTTTCGACCCGTACTTCCCCATAAAAGTTTCGACGTTATATATACGTCGTTACTCCACTTGGGCTACTTCGTTGCTTAAAGGGTTAAAGCCAACAAAGGCCTATTGGGCGACAAAGTAACCAAATGCATTTTATTTTTCATTTCATTTTATTATTAAAAAATTTGGAACAAAGAATTGCTGTTCAATTTAATTTTTGACTTCACTTTAATTAATAACGTAAAGTTTATAATTAAAAAAATTGGAAGAAAGAATTACTGGTATTTACAGTTTTTTAAAGTTGGTTTCATCCTTTTATTTGCTTTCGCTCATTGTTATACTATGCGCAAAACTGGACGAAAGCAAAATGAAAATGTGTGAAAGCAAAAAAAAGAACGAAACCAAAGTAAAAAAAAGCTGCATATTAAACATAAAGCAAAAATTGAAAATCTACGACCAGGTTTTACTACGCAGACTCGTCTTGGTGGGTATTCATAATTACTCGGACTCGGCTCGCACTCGGTTTTTTGTTACCCGGTCGATTCCTAATTCAAATGTACGTAAGGTCAATTTTAATGATGATATTGTGAAGCGTGGCACTGCCGCACCTCCACCTGCCATTTTCAATGCTTCAATTTCACCGGGAGGGGAACTGAAATCTAAGTTAGAAATAGGCCAGTCTGCGAATACACCATCTAAGAAAATGGATACTGTGCCTAATTTCACACCCCCCCCTCCCTCAGGTGCCTATCCCACGATTTTCATGGCATAGAGATTCTAAAGCAGCAAAGGAATTTTTGTTGGCCCTATAGAAATATTCAAAGGCTTTTCCGTTATCGGACAACTATGTGTTAACAACAATTATACCAATTGCTTTGATTTCGCATGCTTAAAAGTGGTTCCATTTTGCCGGACCGTTTGAGAATTGGGATCAGTTTTTGAATGCTTTTCGTCTAGAATTTGAGGGTGGACTACAAAAACGAACTTTTTTTTGTGAACTGCAAGTATGCACTCAACACCCGGGTAAAAATTTGGGTTATTTTATAAGATATATTGCTGGTTATTACGAACGGAGGATCCGCTAGCATCGGAGCAAGTTAAACTACAACTTGTAATTGATCAAGCTCACCCTGATTTTCGAGTATTGATCTGGAGTAAACAATTCACGTTGCTCAAACATTTGGCGGAGGAAGGATTGGAGCTTTGCAGGGTTTTATTAAAACAACGCTTGTACAAAATTCCGCCTCCAGCAGAATCATGTATTGAATGAAGCTTGTCTGGCAACCGCCAGCACGCCCACGTGAAATCGGTAATCAGCAGCAGCGAGAAGAATGGGCTTATGATTTCAATCCTGTACAAGCCGCTGAATCTTCATTTGATGCTCGTCCAAGCGTAGGCAACAACATTCCATCATGTACGATGCAGAGTTTAGATCTGAGGGGTTTTTACGGCAAGAAGTATGCGCCGTCTCATATTCGTCCAAATCAGCAAAGAGCTAGCTGTCCACCACAGACACCGCCGCCTCCCCAACAAAAGAGCCATGATAGAGTACCTTTAAAGACTTCTACAGCTCTGGCATCGAGTGGAAAGAGGATGGTGGCCACGTGCCATGAGTGCGGAGTGGAAGGTCAATACTGCCCACAGTGCCCTGATATGTTGCCAAAAAACGGGTCAGGAGACAACCGGCCAAACGGCGCTGGGAGGCTTTAAAAACTTGAAAAGATTGAAGAGTGAGAGAAGGCTTTGGCCAAGGCGCAGAAACCCTAGCATACTTTTTTGACGCAGAAACCCTAGCATACTTCATAGTATGCTAGGGTTTCTGCGTCAAAAAAGTGCTAATAAATTGGATCGTGACATGCAGTAATGCGCACAGCCTTTAATGACTGTTACTGTTGGAGAAGTAAAATTTAGATTGCTGCTCGACACCAGCACTACAAGTTCCATGTGTTCGCAACAATTGGCGGATAGTTTGCAACAAAGTGGCCATAAAATTTATACTGACACTAGAATAGTTTTTTTATCTGGCAAAATTTCCGGTTCTGGCTACGTCCGTGTGATGTTGCACTGGAATACCGGGCGTAAAACACCTCACACCCTGCTTATTTTACCTGGCACAACCGATCGTCTCGTATTAGGATGTGATTTCATGGGCAAAACAGGTGTAATTGCTGATATCCGAGCAGGAGGATGGAGGATCAGCAATGGAAAATTAACATCTTTTTATGACAACACGGAAATAAACACTTGTCACCAACAACAGCAACAGCCGGAAGAAAACGTCTAACAGACCAAAGATTGGAAAACCATCGAGACGCATATAGCCAAGGCCGACTGCAATCATTCTCAGCGGAAGTTGCAGCGAAATTGCCTGAAGCAGCATACAAGAGTTTTGACTTCGTGGCTTGGTCGCACTCATGTTGGTAAACACTCCATCATTCTGGAAGACGGCACGAAGCCAATTCGTTTGGCTCATAGGACTTACAAGAGGGATCAAGGAAGAGTATTGATTCTCAAATTGATGAGAGGTTGGAATTGGGTGTCATTGAAAAAGTCTTTATACCCTGAGCAGCTTGCCCAGTTCTTGCTCCAAAAAGTGGTTGCCCTGGGCAGAAAAGAACTTGTATTGATTACAGAAAATTAAATGACGCATCTATTTTTGACGCACAGCCTCCAAACTGCATCGACCAAATTTTGGGCACCCAGGGAAAGGCAAAATATTTTTCTGTTATTGATCTAAACAAAGGCTATTTATAAGTTCCACTAGATGATGAAAGCAAGTCCAAGAGCGGTTTTCGCTGCCACCACGGTTCATTTTTTTTTCACGTCATGCCCTTTGGCCTTAAAAATGCACCAGTGACATTTGCACGAATTTTAGAAGAAGTACTGGGTGGCTCACTTTTCCACCATTCAATGGTTTTTGTTGACGATTTATGCGTCTTCAGTAATTCATTTGCGGAACACATGGAACATCTAAATGACATTTTTACGAGATTGGGAAAGGCTGGCTTCTCTACAAATCTTTGCAAGGTCCAGTTACGCTCTCAAGAAATAACCTATTTAGGCCACGTGATTCGACCGGGCCAACTGTGACCTGAGCCAACATCTGTAAAGACCATCCAAGATTTCCCGGATCCAACATGCGTCAAGGAGCTCCGGCGTCAACTCGGATTATTTGCCTTTTATCGTCAATTTTTGCCCACCTATCATTCGGCGGCCATGCCACTTTTTGATTTGTTAAAGAAGGAATATTCGGTGGCATTGGTTGGATGAATGCCACCGAATGAGCCCACTGAAGGGTGGGCTTATCGATTGTGTGCTGAAACTCCCGGATTTGTCAGCAAAGTTCAGCATTGCCTGTGACGCTTCCGGAATTGGGGTTGGCTGCGTAATTAGTCAAGAGGTGCCTGGTGAGGGACTCAAACCTGTGGCCTTCGCCAGTAGGAGATTAACCAACGCTGAAAAAAATACTCCACAGCTCAGCAAGAGATGCTTGCGGTATTCTATGCAGTCAAGAAGTTGAGGCCTTTCATTAAAAATACCGAAGTTGAACTTCAGACGGATCACGCCAGCCTTACAGGTCTGCGCAAGATGCCTAATCCCTCAGGAAGACTCGTTAGATGAATTATGGAATTAGAGGGCTAACCTACACCTTAAAATGGAGGAAGGGCATAGACAACGAGGTGGCCGACTACTTGTCTCGTATGCATGAAGATCTCAACATGGCAGACGACTGCTACGTCAGGATGGAGGTAGAAGATATAAAAATTGACTTTAGTGACGGTGATTTTCCTTCACTCAAAGAGTTTCGGGAAGCACAACAGCAAGACCCCATTGCTTTGCGGCACATCAAAAGATTAGAAGAAATTAGTGGCTGTGTCACTAAAAAAGCTCCAAAGCCCGGACACTTCATCATGTGCCAAGGCCTGCTTACAAGGGCGTTTCAGTCGCATGACATTCGTGATCAGGTTGTAGGAACCAATTTCTTATAAGATCTTATAAGTAAAATACACGACAACTGCACACTCCCCTCCAGAAGCCGGACATCGCAGGATTTTCAAGAATCTCTATTGTCTACATGAACATTTAACATGGTATCGTATGAGAAACTCGGTCGCCTGCTTCATTCGTTCCTGCCCTACATGTCAAGTATGCAAAGCACCTAATACTAAACCTGGTGGCCTTCTGCAAGTTATGAAGGCCCCTGGGCCCTTTTATCAACATCAGTTTGGCTTTAATAGGCCCACTCCCGGTGGCGTCCGGTAACTACAAACACATCCTGGTAGTAGTCTGTGAGCATAGTGGTTGGGTTGAACTTTTCCCCTTAAGAACTGCGAAGCTGAAACAGGTTGCTACAGCTGTGGAGTGGTGGATTTGACAGAATAAAAGCACTCAAAGTATTTAACGTTTTCAAAAGCCAGCAAGTGCACATGTATACAATAAAATGCGACGTTTCAGGATTTATCATTCCGTTGTCAAGCAAAAAAATATTTTATAGCATAAGCTACAAGTCACAAGATACACTTAAATG
>JAHWFP010161258.1:0-21513 GCA_023313725.1 Lithobius niger | reverse complement strand
ACTGAGTGTAGCCGCCTGCTTGCAAGCCCTCACTTGCAAGCAGGCTGCTACACTCAGTCAAGAAACCTCCAGGGGCTGCGCGGTGCAGCCCTCCTCTATAAAAGCGAGAGTGTGCACGCTTTCGTCAATTATATTCCTCTCAATGTGTCAGGCGGTGATAGAGAGGGGAGGCAAGGCGGGTTTGGTTAAGTATGTTTTCCTTGGCAAAATAAACCCTTTTTAGACGGCCAAACTGTGGGCCAAAATGGGCTATCTTTTTGCCCTGGAAAACATCATAACATGATAATTTTAGCATTATCAGGAGAGTGGGGAGGAAGAGTTGGTTCCTTCCTTTTTGTACGTCTTCGTGTGAGTTAAGTAGAAGCGTAATGCTCGTATCAAGCATAACAGGCATTCAGATTCATCCCCTAGGATGGTTGAAAGGGCCGGAAAGGTTATTGGCTTCGGTAGTTCAGTTGGTTTTGGGTTTTCGTACTGAAGTTTGCTCTTGAACCTTTTTGAGGAGTTTGGACGATAGTAGCCACCCGTGAAGGTTTAGGTAGGATAGGTTTGGGTGGAGTTTGGATCCTTTCTGTTGTGACAGATGATCTGGAAGAAGGGGTGTGTCGACTATCAAATTTAGGAGACTGGGGAACCAAGCTGCTGATGGCCAAAGAGGAGCGATCAGGAGGAAGAGGCCTTGGCATTCCTCGATTTTCTGAAGGACCTGAGGGAGTAGTTTGAATGGTGGAAACAGGTATGCGTATAGGTTTTGCCATGGGAACGTCAGGGTGTCGACTGCTGTTGCCTTTTCGTACGGGATCGGACTGATGTAGTGGGGAAGTCTGACATTGTGCTTCATGGCAAATAGGTCTATCATCGGTGTGCCCCAGATGTTGAAGAGATATTCGCAGGTGGATTTCTCCTAACGCGGTTTTCTTCGAATAGCTCGGCTCACAGAGGTCTCAGGGACTTGTGGTTGAGGCTCCATTCACCTGTTGGTGGCTTACGGCGAGACAGAGAATCTGCAATCACATTTCTGTTGCCTGGGATGTGTAGTGGCAGTAGGGTGATGTTGTTTAGGATGCAAAAGTTGAAAATCTCTTAAGTTATTTTGTGTAACAGACAAGATTTCGTTCCTCCTTCCTTGCAGTGCTGTCGTGTTGTCGACTTGGACTTGAATGACCTGGTTTCGTACTTGAGGCTGAAAATGTTCTAAGGCCAGTTGGATTGGACGTAGTTCGGGAATGTTGATATGGTCCCTGTTGTTTGTCGGCCATAGGCCCAAGACTTCCAGGTTGTCCATGTGGCTTCCCAACATTCGTTGGATGCATCGGTGAAAAGGTGTCGATTGGGTGGTGGCTCGTGTAGAAGTACCGTTTTTGCGAAGTTTGTTATGTCTGACCATCATAGAAGGCATTCGTGAGGAAAATGTATGTCCAAGGGTCTTTTGTGGTCTGGCTGGTTCTGGTAGTCCGACCAATTGTCGATTTGATAATGATGAAAGGGCCTGACCATCCAGCGTCCGTGGGGGAGAAGGTTCGCCATTGCGTCCATTTTCCCAATGAGGGAGTTCAATTCTTGGAGCGTAAAGGAGGTTTGCTTTCGGAATTGCCAAATGTGTTAAAGCAGGTCTTTTATTCGTTTCAATGAGGGAGAAATTCTCGCCGATTGCAGCTTGAACAAGGCGCCTAGGAAGGTGAATGACTGAGCTGGGATTAGGCAAGATTTGTCTTGATTTGTTCCGAATCCCAGTTGGTTTAGCAGGTGGATTGTTTGATTCCGGTTGGTTTCCAGACGAAAGGGGTCTTGGTTGTTGAGTGCCCAGTCGTTGAGGTATGCATTCACTTGGATTTGTTGCTTGTGTAGTGCTGCTAGGATTGGTTTTAGGACTAGGGTGAAAATTCTTGGCGCTGCGTTCAAACCGAATGGTAGAGAGCGGAATTCGTAGACCCTTCGGTCGTAGATGACACGAAAATAATGACTTGTTGCCGGATGCAGGGGTACGTGAAGGAACGCGTCCTCTAAATCGTTTCAGACTGTCCAGTCGTTTCGTTTGAAAGATTGGCGGATTGATTCCAATGTTTCCATCTTGAAGTGGTCGTTCGCTATCAATTTGTTGAGCGGCTTTAAGTTGAAAATTAGTCGAAGGCCTCCTGTTTTCTTTGGTCATGTGAAGATCATGCTGTAAAATCCCGGTCCCGGGTTGTGGAATTCAATGATGGCTTTTTTCGCAAGGAGTTGCGCTATTTCGGACAAAAGGGGTTTCCTCTCAGGGTTTCCTCCCCCGTCTTGAAAGAAAAGTCGAATGAAAGCCGTGCTCGATTATTGAAAAAATTCCGTGTTTTGGGTTAGTTTGCGCTAGGCCAGTAGAAAGTGATGGAGTCTTACGCCGACTGGAAAATCCGAGGGTCGAAAGGCGTCATTGTTGTCCTTTCCGAAAGGAGCTTCTGCCACCTGGTAACGAGTAGCAGCTGTGGCAGTCCAGAGTGGCTGATCGCTTGTGCTGGGTTCTTTGGCCGGATGATCGGAAGCATGATGCTTCATCGGTCCGAAAGGACTGCGCTTGCTTGGCTTGCTGATAATACTTTTCGTTGTTTCCGTTTTCGGGCGAGGTCGCTCTGGGCTTATTCCAGTCTTCTGGCTGTCGAGCGACTGAAGGCTTGTTCTTCAGAAAGGGTCGATTGTACAAATGGTTCTGCCTTTGTGGTTTCGGCTTTCGGGATATGTCCAAGTGTAGTGCGAGATACGGGATTAGTCCTCGGAAGAGTGTGTCGATTCATGATCGGCTGGTTTCGTAAACAACGTTTCGTTAAGTCGTTTAGGTTGTTTGCCGTCTTTAAAGCAATTCCCCGTAGGAGGAGGATGTTGTTGAAAAGCGCCCTCGTAGCCCAGTTCAACGAATGGTAAGTTGCGAAACTGCTCTCTGAAAGAGATGCGAAATGAGGGATGAGAGGTTTCGTATTTCTTCAGGACTGGCGTCGGCCGAAAACTTCTCACACAGGGCGTTCACAACTGAATTTACGACATCGGCTTGTGAGGCGCATGCATAAGCATTTGTCATTTTTGAAAAGGACGAATGATGAGACTTCCGCCTTCTTCGGGCTTGAGAGAGCCGTGCCGAAATCTAGCTTTACTTCGGCGCATAAGAATTCACATTCATTGTAAGTGTCGAAAGTTATGGGGATTTGTTGCGCCATCGCTTAAAGGATGAAAGAAGCTCGTTTCGTGGAGCAGGAGGTTCCTTGTCCAATATCAGGGGTTCACCCTTGCCAAGTAGATATCCTTCGTTTCGGAGGAGGCAAGTTAAGAGGGTGGTTGATTGGCCGAGTAGACTACGTGGCTTGGAGTGACGAGCTCGTAAAGAGAAACCGAAACCAGTCTTGAGACCTCGGTTGATGCCTGAAGCGTCAGCCGACTGTGTTGGCTTATAGAGAAAGCAGTCGGGAACTGTGTTTTCTACCGTATTGAGGAGAGCCGCTAGAGGAATCGCAGGGTCTTCGCCGTTTTCGTCGGTGAAATGTATTCGTTTGTGACGAACGGGGGGGGGGGTTGAGCTGGAGTCAGAGGAGGATCGTTCCCAATTGGAGCCGTAGGGGCGGCCCTTGGGTTGTTTGAAAGCTTGAGCTTCTTGGTAGCGTGAAGCGAAAGCTGAGATGAACGTTTCCGGCTGTCTTGACTAGTGGTTGAAGCTACCCACTCTTGAGTGTGAGCCCGTCGGACAGAGGACGTGCAAGATGGGGGCAGCATCGGATTTCCTTTCGTGTGTTTTCAGATAGCAGTCTTGACAATCGAGTTGACTTCACTGCGGGTCACACTTTGGCCTCTTCGAGACGAATTGGACGAAAGGTCCAGTGGCGAATCCGGATTCGGTGGCGGTTGAAGCGATGCAGCAGCCCGACGATAATTCCTTTTCGCCAATGATAGGACTCTTTTGCCGTCTGGAGATCCTTTTCGATTTCCGAAAGGGCAGGAGACTCATAACGGGGGGACCGTTGGCCAGCTTGCACCTGGGGCTTATCAAGGTTGGGATCCCAAGGGGCCGGGCGAACCGAGGTCGAGGGCTGAAAGCCATCTATTGCCGAGGATGAATGCACGAGCAGTGGAACGAGAGAGCAGCGTCAGAAGCAGCAGCTTTGGGAGCGGCGGCCATCTTCAGCTGGGTAGAATCTAAATTCCAAACGAAAGGTGGGAAACAGGAAACGAGGTGACGCGAGGCAACCTTTGGAGGAAAATTAATGACGAAAGCATGCACGCTCGGTGTAGTGTGGGCTTGCAAGCAGGCGGCTACACGCAGTCAAGAAACCTCCAGGGAAACGACATTGAGGATCAACGTAATGCTAAAATTATCAGGTTAAGATGTTTTCCAGGGGGAAAAAAAGTGAAATTGGTACAAGCCCTGTAAATTAAATTTTCAAAATCCCACGACCAAACGGTGCAGAATATTTTGAACGCGGATTCAATTCACTATTATTTTAATTAAACTTCCAGTTTTAAAAATGAAACCGATGGACGAATCATTGTGGGCTCGTCTTTAAGTGAGAGGTGTACGCCGTCACGCCATGCTATCGCACTGATCAAAAACTCGAAACTCAAGTGACCGCTAGTTTTAACCCTTTGAGAGCTGAGTTTTTTTTTTATATCTCCAAAAAAGTAAGGGTAACCTGGACGGGGCTCGAACTAGCAACCTGAAGGAGCTGTTAAACGTGAGGCACACGCCTCTACCAACTCGGCTACGGCCGTCTCTAGAGTCGGCTTATTAAGGGAACCTAGTATTGTTGTCATTCCTGCATTGTTGGCCATCTCGCGCGTAGTAAGGACTCTGTTTTTAATACTTCCACCTGTGCTTGTGTTTGGCCCGAGGTTTTCTCGGGTTTAGCACTCAAAGGGTTAACTTGTGTTTTGAAAAATTCTTTCTTAACCCTTTGAGAGCTGAGTTTTTTTTTATATCTCCAAAAAAGTAAGGGTAACCTGGACGGGACTCGAACTAGCAACCTGAAGGAGCTGTTAAACGTGAGGCACACGCCTCTACCAACTCGGCTACGGCCGTCTCTAGAGTCGGCTTGTTAAGGGAACCTAGTATTGTTGTCATTCCTGCATTGTTAGGCATCTAGCGCGTAGTAAGGACTCTGTTTTTAATACTTCCACCTGTGCTTGTGTTTGGCCCGAGATTTTCTCGGGTTTAGCACTCAAAGGGTTAAGGGTTGCTTACCCACCATGGAACCGAGGCCAAGAAATCATTTGGATTTTTGGATTGCATTCTTTAAGAAGGGATAATTAATTATTCACTGGTGTTAGCAATTAGCAGCCATATCGATCACTGAATTAGCAAGAGAAAACAAATCGGCTCTTACTATAATTGGTTTAAACGGGTTTATTGGAAATATAATTAATCGGCGAGCATTAATTGTACCCGAGTGATGATTTTCTTAAGGCTGTTAAAGAAACGACTTGCAGTTATACAGGGTGAGCCAAAAGTCTGGAGACATCCTCTGCCAATCCAAAGCAGTTAGCAGTAGGGTCACAAAACATTACATGACCAACAATGGCTCGGGGAACATCTAATGGCAGTGGAGTGAATGACATTGAAAGATACCTTCAAGGTCATTCGTACCGGAAGTTCTAGAAGGAAGGGAGATAGAGCAGTGGTTGCAATTGGTAAGTTGAAGACATTATCCCCAAACAACAAATTATAAAAGCAGAATGGAAATTGGACCAGTAAGGCAGGAGTTATCGTAAAGAGAAGTTAGGGTTAGTAGCCACTCTGCATGACTAGGGTGTGTCCAGCAGACATACTACTATAGCAGCCATATGCGATACAAACTGAGAATGGGTGTCCTATCCTCATGTAATATCAATTAGCTTTCACCAACTATTAAATTGATATTATTGATATTAAATGATCAATTGGTAAAAATTGTCCTAGGCCTGGGTGTCAACCATTCAGTTGAATGGAGCCCCAAACAAGCAGACGTTTCTGCTCTTTCGCTTGCTCTTTCGCTTGCTGAAACCGTATTCGTTTCGCCTTTGTCATATCCTCATGTACATTGCTTGCCTTAGTTGAGTCACTTGGTTCAGGGATGGAGCCAGATGGTAGCGCCCCCCCCCCCCCCCCCCCACACACACACACACACATATGATCCGTCAGTAAGTTACTGAGATTTTGGTCGGAAAAAGGCGAAATACGTCTGGAGACAAAACAGGAAATTGCACCATTGGATATCTCTCGGAAAAACGATCGAAATGGTGTATTCAAACATCAAAATCGACCAAAATTTGACTGATTTATGGATTTGAACGCGAGTATAAGACGATGCTATTTTTATGGTGTAAATTTGAAAAAAGTACCGTCTTATATTCGGAAATATATGGTATCAACCATTTCTGGCACTGGATACTGTGCCATACAGGGCCGTAGCTGGGGGGGGGGGGGGGGGGGGGGCCAACTGCCCCCCAAAAATTTTTAGAGGGGGCATAAAAAGGATACTTGAAATAACATAAAAGTACGAACTTTATTTTCCTTTCCTTCTCCAGATGTGCTTGTTTTTTGTTTCTATGATGTGTCCATATTTTATTGATACCTCACTAGTTTCGGCGGAAACCACAAGCTATTAGTTTTGTTTTGAATAAATTTTTTTGATTAATTTAAACGGCAAAAATAACCCACCAAGACAGCTACGAAGAAGGACGGTAGACACAGCTACGAAGAAGGAAGGTAGACACAGCTATGCAGCGAAGCCAAACCTAGTAGAGCCACTACGATGGAGTCTCAATTAGCGTCGGTTTTAGCTACCATCCCTGATGAGAGCAGCAGTGATACGTTTTCTTTTTTGGTAGATAGCATTAAAATAATAACACTGCAAAACTACCGAAAACAAATGAAAAATTCTGTGTTATTATTAATACAGGACGGAATGCCAAATGGGCTGGAAAATCTTTTATTAGCCCATTTGGGTCTCCGTCCTGTTAACATTAATTCATGCTTTCCTTGTGTGTTCCTTTCTGTTCACTTGGTGAGTGGCGTTCAGACAAGCGCTCCTCCAGTACATATTGTAAAATGTTTGATTATATGTATGTGTGCGCGTTTAAGACGGCCTATGGACGTTTCCTTTTGTCCTCGAAGAGTATGGCTGAGTAGTAGAACTCCGATCTTTGGTCTCAAAGGTCACGGGGAAAATTTCTATTCAGGTAGCCTGACATTTAAGTCCAAAGGGCAACGTGAATAGGTTTGCATCTGTATTTATTAATCACTTATTGTTACATGCTGTGGTCATAAGGAAGCCAGTATATTTTACATATCTCTTTGCATGTTGGTGGCTTTTAGGTCACAACTCGGAAAGGTTGAACCAGTTCTAAGCTATGATTGAGTGATTGAGGCTGAAGCCACAGTCCACCCCAGTAGTGTATTTATTCGAGCGCCCGGCCTAATACACTGGAAGTCCTGGGTTCGAGTCCCAGTTGGGTTTTTTTTTTCTTTCTTTTTTAGAGTAGTGTATGCTCACGAGGCCCGCCTTGATGCTGACTGTGCGCTTCACAAACTATCTGGCAAAAAACTAATGACTTTCTTATTTAATTTTCAAAATAAACGTCCGAAATAATTGTGCAAGCGCAGAGGGCAGAGGGATGAGCAGTTCCTTTTTAAGGAATCTTTGTCTTCTTCATTTTCCTACAACTACAATCTATATTAACTGGAGCGAAATAAAGGAGGACCTTTAAGATGCGAGTGTCCATGATAATATCATCACGTGTTCCATCTCTCGTTCTGGGTGGCGACCCCAAGCTGCCAAATACGGTGCAACTGGTCGTAATTATTTTGGAGGATAACCCACGTTGAAAATAAGCTGTATGGTTTTATAGAAAGGTGCAGAGGCATAGTTAGCCACGAATGGGTAGGGGCAAGAAACCAAGTTCAATTCTCTTTCTAAAATAAATATTTTTCGTTTCTGCTTTAGTTTATGATTTTTGGACAACACTTTTCTTTAGTTTTGTTGGGAGGGGGGGGGGCATAAAACTAGGAGGGGGGCGTTAAATTGCTGGGTTGCCCTCCCAGAAAAAAATCCTAGCTACGGCCCTGGTGCCATATTACTGGTGGCAGGAATTTTCCGTAATGCGGACAGGTATTTCCAAAGACACACCGAAGTTGAATTGCATTTCCCCTACAGAACCCTGTAAGTGCACTTTACTTGGCGGATTAGATAACTTTCAGCAAGAATTTATAGGGTGGGGGAGGAGAATTTGTGACAGACCCATACTGAAACGTCTTGGATACATTCGCACTAGTTCAGTCTTAGTTTATAGAGGGCGCCACATGTTTTATGTGGGAATTTCTACTTAGTTTTTACCCTAAAATTAAGCTAAACTAAACGAAACTAGCTTATGTTTAATTATTATTTAGCCTAGCTTAGTTGTAATTTAGTTTACTTTAGATTTGGGCTGAAAAATGAGCAAAAATTACCAGATAGAACACGTGGCGCCCTCTGAAAACTCGGACTGAACTAATGGGGACGAATCTAACATGTTTCAATAGGGACTTTTCAGAGTTACAAATTGTCCTCCCAAAACCTATAAATTCTTGCTTTCAGGTACCTTATTGTCACCTTTTCAACCTTTCAAGGACAAACCCTCAAACCCTTCATTATTTACTGCTGGGGGAGGTAAAGGATTTCAAAAAGTGACATTCATTTCGATGAATACCCGCTCCCCACACAGAAATAGTGTTATGTACAATAAACGTTTTTATAAGATTCTACGGTATTTATTTTTTAAATAAAAAACGTCCTGACTATTTTTCAACTGAAAACATCTGTTTCTTTCTGAGGTTTAAATTGGATTCTTATTTAATTAGTTGTTCGGAGATAACTCATCATTTCAATTTTCATTTAGTTTTTATTGAAAACTACTGCAAGCCAGAGAAAATTCATCCATTTACGTCACGTAATTAAAACTAACATACCGATTCGTTTTGAAAAACCATTTATGTTCGAAATGTTCTTTCAAAACCTACGGGAGACAAGGGCATCGAAATCGTTTAAAAATGTCAATCAAAGCTCCGAACTAAACGACCGTTATGTGGTGCACATCGTCTACTTTAGCGGCACCAGCAACCCCCCCCCCCCTCCCAGCAAAATATCCGAAAATTAGATTTTCTTTATTCAACTTCTTTCGCTAGTTAATGCTAGTCTTCTTTTCCTTTTCCTGTTTATGTCGCCGGGAAGATTTACGCTTCCCCGACGAAAATCTCAGTTATTCACCAACGGAAGAAAGGGTGATGCTTCCCAAGTCTCAACTCCCCCCCCCCCCCCCCATCCCCGTGTCTGGCTCCGCCCCTGAACCAAGTGACTCAACTAAGGCACGCACTGTACATGAGGGTAGGACACCCATTCACAGTTTGTATCGCATATGGCTGGGATAGTATATCCATTAGGTAGGGCGGCTTCGCTGCTGGACACACCCCAGACATGCAGATGCAGAGTGGCTACTAACCCTAACTTCTCTTCACGATAACTTCTGCCGTACTGGTCCGATTTCCATTCTGCTTTGACAATTTGTTGTTTGGGGATAATCGCTTCAATTTATCAATTGGAACCACTGTTCTATCTCCTTTCCTTCTAGAACTTACGATACGAATGACCTTGAAGGTATCTTACAAGGTCATTCACTCCACTGCCATTAGTGTTCCCCGAGCCATTGTTTGTTCATGTAATGTTTTGCGACCCTACT
This sequence comes from Lithobius niger, assembly GCA_023313725.1. NCBI lineage: Eukaryota > Metazoa > Arthropoda > Chilopoda > Lithobiomorpha > Lithobiidae > Lithobius > Lithobius niger. The sequence goes on along the minus strand of JAHWFP010161258.1, from coordinate 11,814 downwards.
GCTAACCGTTTTGGATTGGCAGAGGGTGTCTCCAGACTTTTGGCTCACCCTCCATATTCATAAGGAGGAGCTTACAATCAATCCTTACACTAAAACAAAACCATAAAATAACCAAAAGGGGGTGATATACAGAAATCCCATTAAGGTAAAGGAACCCATCGAGTTTTCGCCATAGAAAGTAGTGATATCAGAGCCAAAATGGCTACCACCAAGTTTTCCGTCTCAATCCTGATCACTCAATCTTAACTGACAACTCGGTGATCGTCAGTTAAGCTTGAGTGATCACGGTTCGGACCACAAACTTGGCAACAGCCACTTTGGCTCCGATATCACTACGTTCTATGGCGAAAACTTGATGGGTCCCCTTACCTTTATGAGGTTTTTGCGTGATTACAATATACACCATGATACTGAGTGGGCGAATATCATCTAAATGTTTCACTTTGCACCATTACCCCACCACAAGATTCCAACAGATGTGAAATTACTCACTTGCAGTGTTGGGCGGTAATGCGGTATTGTTTTAATATGAAAAAAGGCCTAAAATTATAACAATAGTTCATTTAGTCCTTGCGTTGTAGGGCTCAAAGCAGTGCAACAATCGGTTAAAGATCAATAAGGCTGTACCGAGCACATTTTATCCTGCCGAGCAGATTCAGAGCCGAGCGCTCAAAAAATGTCTGGTACACAGAGCATAACTGAGCCGATCAGTGCTGCCGAACAGGACCGAGCAGCTTTAGTAATCATGGGGTGCTGCCGGGAGTATCAGCTTTTTTTACATTTTCTTACATTCCAACTTTTCAGTTTTTTCGCATTTTTCACATACCCGTTATTCATTTTTTTCACATATCCGCTTTTCATTTTTGTATCACTATTTCGTCGTTTTCATCTATCACATCATTTTCACAATTCTTTAATACATTTTTTTCGTTTGTAGCAACCATTGTAATTTCTTTGTAATTTCACGCAAGAGAGCGAAAGCGAATTCAAAATGACTACGGCAATAAACCAATCCATTTTCCCGTGTTCTAACAACATACATGCCTACGTAATTCCGAGCCCAAAATGAAGACTGATAACTTGATTGGGTTTTTTTTTACTCCGTTAGTGCGTTGTCTTTTTTTTCCACACCAACACTCGTGTTTTTTACATTTTTTCCTTTTATTTTACCACTGGCAAATTTTCACATTTTTCACACCGGCAGATCCCTGTAATCAGCTCTCGCTAAATGCCAAGCCGGTTTCTAGATAGAACAATTCTTTTCACTAAAACAGCCTGGCGTAGCAGCAACCATAAGCTACTATTAGTTTTGTATATTGTAATTGATGACATATCGACCTATCTGGTGTGGCCCAATTAAAACTGCATTAACAACCATTATAATAACAAAACAAGCAATTTTTATTATGAGTTAAGTTACTTTTAAGTTAATAAAAGTTTTAACAATTGACCATTCAAAACAATTAAATGAGTGTTGTTGACACTGAAACACTGAAGTTTTTCTGGATGAATACAAGTTCCTTAACTTTTTCAGGTTTCAGCATAAAAAAAATAGTTAGTTTGCACGAATTACCTACAAATTTATTTCCTGTATTTAGTTGTATGGTAGTCGTTCAACCTATCTGCAGCAGGAACCATGCATAGACCGTAATCCTAGACTAGAATCCGCCAAAATGAAGCTTGCGTTCAAGGTCATTGGTCCCTGGATCACGTGCCAAGACTAGACGCGAGCCCCACTGCTCGGCTCGGTTAAATGGACATAATTGCTCGGTACACCGAGCGTTGACGATCATGCTCTACTTGCCTAGAATCGGCTAGGTAGCTGGGTATCTATACAGCCTTAACGATCAACAATGGTAAAATTGAAATTCTAAACAATGCACAAAAGTGGAGCCATATTTGCATAACTTTGAAGATACAACAGTGTTTGTTTATATTTGCATTTCTACTAGGATAGCATGTTAACTACAAATTTTAGAATATTTTTTTTTATCAAATATGTTGTGGAAACATGCATCCATCAAAGCTACTATTTTTTCAATAATGTGTTATTATTTAAAAATTGGGTATTGGCACCACAGCACCATAATACCAGATACCGCCTCATCCATAAGTACCGAAGAAAACCGAGTACCGGAGTACTAACCTTGGTACCGACACAGGCATTAAAAATTTCTGGTATAGCCCAACACTACTCACTTGGTAGTTTACGTCATGAATGTACATGAATTTTTATTCAAGGAAAGTCTACCAAGCCCCCATGACCTAAGGAATGGATGACGGCCTCTTTAGGTTTAAACGGTGGTTTATTAAGTTTCTAGGTGATCTTCGCTGGAGATATGGTTCAGCATGCTCCTTGTTACGGCTAGACAGCTAGGTGCTGCTTACCCTAGGGCTGCTAACAGCAGTAACCAGAGGCCTCTAACGATAACCAGGTTGAGCCAGTAGGTTATACCTACTGGGAAGCTCACTTTAAGTGAGCCGGACACTTTAAGATTATAACTGGATGAGTACACTGCACTAACATGAACTTTTATATGAACATACAACCTAACAGATCATGTTGCAACACTCTAATAAATGCACCATGAACATACTATCACATATGGCCATACAATCTTAAAGTGGCACTATCACCGATTAAAACTGATGCAAATACCTTGGTGCCATCTAAAGGCAGTGATATTGTTAACCTGTACAGCTTGCTCTTAGGTGCTCGAGGACACTCCAAATTATCACTCAATAATTAAGAAGGCTTGTGGCTTGTTTGTTTCGTTAAAAGAAATCACATTGTGGATTTCTTTCCTTGGTGAAAGCAAGTGCTAGATAGATAACGATAGATGTTGCCATATTCTGCCTACTTCAATCGGTGATAGTGTCACTTCAACAATCACGTCACAACTGGTTATAATCTAGCAAAGCTCCAATTGACCTTCTAATAAAGCATAGTGAGTGAGGAATTCCAAGTTTCTACTTTTAAGGTGTAGCAGATGCTGTATCAGATTGTACACTTTAAGCATCGCATTCCATCATACATTATTGCATGCACCATGTAGCCTAATACTTACTTTTCCCGATTTATCGTTCTTCAGCTCACCAATTTCCTGTCTCTGTTTTTTCAAAGTATTTTTGAGCAGCTCAATTTCTTTGTGGTATTTCAACTCGTTCGTCTTTGCGTTTAAGAACTGTGCTTCTATGTCTTTAATGAAATCCTTACGGTTGTTCAGCTCCTTACTAAATCAAAAACATAAAAAAGTAGGCACTGTTTAACCTGTGTTGCATTGTAGTACTCCTTATTTGAAGCTTATTTAAAATAAATAAATTGCAAAAGAATAAAACAAATTATCTTCCCTGTTCTGCTTACATTAATTCCATCTTCTCTCTCTGCCACTTGGCTTTTACATCAGACACGAGTTGAAGCGCAGTCTTTTCTGTCGAGAGACGATCAGTACGTTCTAGCTCAAGCACACGTTTGAGTTTCTAAAAATAAAGTTGTAATAAACAATTAATGCAAGTTCAACTGTTAAATCCCTTACATACTGGTGCAAAGCATCACTGACCCTTTCACACCGGACCCCTTCAAATCGTGTTACAAACTCTTTGAACTCAGTTAAATGAAACGGTATTATGCAAATGGTAAAAGGCATGTACAGTATTGGACTTGAATTTTGAGCACGTCTTTGTTATACATGCATTGATAGCCTTTTCCTGGACGAAAATTCCATAGTTCGCTCTTAGCACTGTAACGTGCCTCATTCGAACTATCTATAACTTAGAAACATGCTCTAATAATGCAACGTTGTTGTATTTAAACAATGCGGCCATTTACTACCAACATTTCAATTTTGAATTTTGTTGTTCAAAAACATGCAAATTCCAAGATTCTGTGATTCACTGAATATTGGGAGTCAATCACATGTGAATATCCATGCTTGATATACAAAGCGTACACACACTGTATTGTGCCCGTAGGAACAAATGATATTTAGGATGGCATCGTGACTCAGCAGCATGTAAAGCTTTATTCTATTGTAATATTTAAGGATGGGCAATACGGGGTTTTACCCCTAAAAATAGTTTTTACTTAGCCTAAAATACTTACCTGTATTTTTATTATGCTTTCCCGTTTTGGAAATGCTACCCGTCCCAAACATGAAATCTAACGCTCTCCCAGTCTCTGCAATGGCGCTCCCCGGGGCCCATGACCACCGCTAGGTGGCGCCCCTTTACCCGCTCTGCTTCACAGTTTGTCTCCCCGTCTAAACGGTTCGACGCGGGAGGAGGGTGGGTTCCCACAGGTAAGTATTTTAGGCTAAGTAAAAACTATTTTTAGGGGTAAAACCCCGTTTTTACTGCTAGCCTAAAATACTTACCTGTATTTTTATTATGCTGACTTTGTCCTATTAAGTAGGAGGCGTCGAACCCTCGCCATTGCAAGACCAACCCACCGATAATCTCCAAAATACAAGCATCGATAGGCTCTTACCCTTTTTCCCGGGTATGGGAGACTTACCCTCTAACATCACTTTCGAACCACTTTACCCGCCGCCAAGAACTGTACCCTCTTGTTTCCTGTCGTCGTCGATGTTTTCACCCCTCTGAGATAATGGGCAATAAACGTGTTCCGGGTCTTCCATCTGCCAGCTTCTAGGACCTCCGATATGGTATGCCCTGCCGCTAATGCCCAGGACGATGCCATCGCTCTCACCTCATGGGCATTGATGTTGCCATTGGGGCCACCCAGCCCCTGCTGGTGGGCCCCTTCGATAACACGGCAGATCCATCTACCTATCATTCCTGGGGTCACTGGTTCCCGTGTCAGCTCCTCTCCACTCGCCGAGAGTTTGACGAATAGAGGGGTCCACGGGTTGTCGTCGCGACGCTCGTGGAGCACTGGCTTGTTTTCGACTACTTCCTTCGTACGGGCCAGGTAGAACCGCATCGCCCTCACGGGGCAGTGTAGCCTGTCCGGACAGCCAGGTTCCAACGTTGGTCCCAGCGCCGTTACCACTATTGGTGTAGGCGTCTCGTCAGCCCCAAGAGTTTTCGCACGGAACTTCAAATGAGGTAAGAACGACATCTTAGACCAGTCACTATTAGCTCTTAAGAAATCAGTCCCCCTCGCCAGGGCCACCAACTCGCCTTGCCGTGCAGCCGTTGCGACGGCAAGCAGAAACACAGCTTTCATTGACAGGTGTTCGAAGGACGCTCTCCCCAGCGGTTCGAACGGTGGGCCCGCCAAGTATTGTAGCACACCGGGCGGGTCCCATTGTTGGCACAACTTCCTCACTCTGGGCTTCAAAACACTAAAAGACTGGACAATACGTGACACCACCGGGCTGTTGGCCACCTCCTTACTCCCAGATACCGTCAACACGGAGTTTATGGCCGCTCTGTAGCCCTTAATAGTACTAGGTGCGAGGCCGCTGTCGAACAAGAAATTTAAAAACTCGCACAATTGTTGAGGTGATGGGTGGAGTGGGTCTACTCCTTTCTTGGTGCACCACTCCGTCCATCCCTTCCACTTCCCCTCGTAAATCTGCTTTGACGAGTCCCGTATACTCTCCACTACCACCTCCGAAACACCCCGTGAATAGCCGCCTTTCACTAACGTGTCCTTCATAACCTCCATGCGTGAAGGCGCAGGATCTCCGGGTTGGGGTGGAGAGTCCTGCCTTGGTGTTGCGTGAGGATATCTGTTCTCGCCGGAAGTCTGACTGGGGCTTCTGTCTTGTTTGTCCAAAGATCTACAAACCACGGTGCCGTTTCCCACCAGGGGGCCACCAGAATGAACGTTCCCGTTGACTGTTTGATTTTGTTGAGAACTAGCTGAAGTATCTTGAACGGTGGGAATGCATACCCGAACAGATTGTCCCAGCTCAGGCTTAGGCTGTCCGTCGCTACGGCCAACGGGTCCGGATACGGGGACACAAACAGGGGAAGTTGGGCGTTCGCCCGCGTCGCGAACAGGTCCAGCGTCGGGGTGCCCCACCGATTGAACAATTTCCCGCACACCTCCTGGTGCAGACGCCACTCCGTCGTTGGGATCTTCCCTCCCCTCGAGAGTTCGTCCGCTAGCACATTGAGACTTCCGGCAATGTGTCTCGGGACCAGAGTAATCGCAAAGTCCACGCACAGTTGAAAAATCCGATTCACTTCCTGATATAAGGAGCAAGAGTGCATGCCCCCCCCCTCTCCTCAGGTAAGACACTGCCGAAGTATTGTCGGATAACACCGTTACCACTGACGCTTTCACCTTGTGTTTCCAGCACGCGAGCGCTAGGAAAACTGCACGAAGCTCCAGTATGTTGATGTGCAGCCCCCTTTCCACCGACGTCCACTTCCCGGCCGACTGTTCTTCCCCCATGGTCGCGCCCCACCCCGAGGAGGACGCGTCCGTGATCAGAAGCCAGTCCGACGCCAGGATGTGGATTGGCACGCCTTCCTCCAGATTGGAGCGGGCCGTCCACCATTCGATCGCCTCGATGGGTGCCCTGTCCAGTGGAACCTGGTCCTCCCACGATCCCCAGCTGTTCCACTCCAGTTTCCGCAACCAGTGTATTGGTCGTACACGCCACGCCCCCAGAGGCACAAGCGCCGCACACGAGTCCATCTGGCCTATGATCTTTGCGAGTTCCCTCGCCTGAGTCGATCGTTGTTCGAGTAGCGATCTCGCCGCCGCCGACACCTGAGCACATCTCGCCTTCGATGGTTTCACTAAGAAGGTCACCGTGTTGAAGGTAGCTCCCAAGAAATCGAACTCCCGGCTCGGCTCCAGCCTTGATTTCGTCGCATTGACCCCCAGCCCTAATTTGGATAGGAGCGTTACGCACTGTGTAGTGTTCCTCTCCAGAATGGAACGATCCCCTTGGCGCAGCAGCCAGTCGTCCAGGAACGCATGGATATCGATGAGCATCACGTGTAGCGCTGCCAACACCGGCTTCATCATGACGGTGAAGACTAACGTCAACACCTCTTCCACATACTCTTTCGGCTCGGTTCTGGCGAGAAGCCAGTGTGGGGGCTGTTTGGTCAGGGGGGGGTTCCGAAATAAAGTTTGGGGTATAACCCCTTGCCACCACCGATCTTACGAATCGATCGCCCGTCAGTAACTCCCATTCTCCGAGGTGGCACCTTATTCTCCCGGCTACTTGGTGGTGCAGCGGCCGAGACGGTAGTGCCAGTAATTGGTCAATTTCGTGTAGATGGGGGCCTTCCTCCACCCCCTCTGTTGCGTGGGAATGTCCCACGCCCCTGAGCGCCTCGACCTCTCCCCTGTCGGGCCTGCCCAGAATGCGGTCGTTGTCCTCGCGAATGTGGTTTCTGCGCACTCGAATGTAAGGCACCCCCACGGGGGGGCTGTCCGCGAAATGGCTGTCTGTTCCCACCACGGTTGTTCCCACCGGCGCGTGGTTTCAGCACTGGGGTGGTCGGCTTGACTTTGTCTCGCAGTTCTGGGGCGATAGATAGTAGCTGCCCGTTGAAGAGCCAGGATGAGCGATGCACTGGCAGAAGCTGTAAGTTTTTGAGAGTGTCCTTACACAGGCCCTCTTGCGAGCCGTCCAAGTAGGAGTCTCGGCGATGTAGCACTGAATTGAATAGCGACCGAGTACCCCAATTAATGGCGTCGGTGTGGAACTCGGACGCTTTTCTCATCAGCTTGATTGCAGTGTCAATGTCAGCAATGTCCCTGTCGCCGGGCTCGGCCGCAAGAAAATCCTTCAATCTCGCCGTGGCCGCTGCGTATGCCATGTCGGCAGTCGACGTAGCACGTAGGCTGGCCCTAAGCACTTTTTCGTCCTCCTCGTATTGATTGGAAGGCACTTTCACGAACGGGGGTCTGGGCAACGCCGATTCCATGTCCATTTTACATTAGCTAGACACATACTCAGTTTCGTCGTAATTCTTGTATCTGCCCGCACGCGGTGCCCCCGCGTTTCCCACCGTGAAGAAAAAACTACCCTTCGTCAAGTCAGGTTGGGGAATGGGCGTCACCGCCGACAACACTTTTCCCTTGTCGCGTAGTACTCCACCGTTGACTAGGAGCTGGCGGAATAACACTTGCGATTGGGGAAGGTGGTGCACCTCTTTCGCCACCCGGTCCTGGTTTGCATAGGAGGTAGCAGGTGGCTCCCCTTCCGGTGTTTCCGGAATTATAACTTTAGGGCAGAACACACTGGGTAGTGACCGATACACCTCATCCACCACCCACGTCCACTCAATCGCCTCTTGAGTCGTGTACCCCATGTCCGGGTTACCATTTGAGATGTCCGGGTTACCGGTTGAGGAGTCCGGGTCGATCGGACCCTGCGTTTCCCCGTAACCCCCCCCCAAACCAGGGTCTGTAGGAGGGCCTGTCGACGGGTTGATACCGGCGTCCGCACCACCCGTCGCACACTGTGGCACGACTGAGGAGGGCATGACATTACCGTGTTGCGCACTAACACTGATACTGGCACTGGCACTGACACTTAACGAAGCACATCCATCTCCTTGACTTTGTGAATTTTGTACTAACTGACCCCTCCCGCGTGGGGGGGGGGAGGGGGGGGGAGGTGCGGCCGGCCAATTATAGTTTGGTGGGTCACCCGGGCACGACTGAGCATTTTGGTTTTGCCACCCACCAACGTTTGGCCACGACCAATGGCCGCCATAAGTCGCCCACTGACTCTCCCAGGAACTCGGCAGTCCCCACGGCGGTTGCACGGGTTGGGCAGCCTTGTCCGCACTAGCAAGAGACCCGGACTGCGAGTAGTCCGTCTGCTGCAATCCCGGGTTCCCAGCCAACAACCCGGACCGGGGGGGTCAAGGTGTCCGCATGTCCGCCCTGTCCGATTGCATGTCCGGGTGTGTTCGCTAAGGGTTGCACCCCAGACCTAGTCCGGGCGGTCCCCATCGATCGCTGGTCGGAGGTTTGTAGGGACGACCCTAAAACCAGCCAGTTAGGATCGTGCGAGTCACCAATCCGCCTACGTTTTGGTGACGTATCGTCCACATCATAAATTCGCTTACCCGCACTGCACTGTCTATTAGGCGAACCCGGGGGCGTGAAGTTGTCCCGACGATCGTCTTGTCCATCACCAAGAACCGGCGTCGATGTCACAATCGGCAGCACGGACGGCGTTTTTCCCGATTTCGGAAGTCCAAAATATTTTTCGAACGTGTCCAGAATGCCTTTTTGGGTCGCTAGCGCCAGTTTCTTCTCGGCCGCCAGCTGGTCCGCCTTTCTTTGTTCCTCATTCTTGGATAGCGCTGTGTCCACACACGCGGCCACCATTTTGGCGATGTCCGCCGTCGATGGCGGGTTCGGCAGAGACCCGGACTGCTGTAGCACAAAGGGAGCGACCGCACCCAACGGAAATTGATTTTCGCTTGCCGACGTCAAAGAATCTTCGCCCGAATCCACATAATCGTCGTGCGCCGACATGGAATTGTTTTCGAGTAAGGCCAGTTCACGAGCTCGTCTCCTCCTATCCGCTCTTTTGTGCGATTCGGCACGTGTTGACGCGATCGACGCAATCACGTCCGGATCCATGTTTACACAATGTTCAGCACATTTATACGACGCGAAATCACATACCCTACATTTCCGGCAAAATTCGTGGGGATCCGACTTATTGAGCCTTTTCCCACACTTCCGGCCGGCCTTTCCAGGGCAGGTAGTTGGTTTTGTTGATTTTTCCATGTATGAAAACGTAACGATCGCGACTGTCCTGTCGCGTCCCAAAACAAACTGTGAAGCAGAGCGGGTAAAGGGGCGCCACCTAGCGGTGGTCATGGGCCCCGGGGAGCGCCATTGCAGAGACTGGGAGAGCGTTAGATTTCATGTTTGGGACGGGTAGCATTTCCAAAACGGGAAAGCATAATAAAAATACAGGTAAGTATTTTAGGCTAGCAGTAAAACCACTCTTTTCCCCCTGAGCTGATCATTGCGTAAGACGATCATTAAATTTGGCATCCTGGCCAACGCCAGATCTATATAACCAATCTCAAATCAGATTAACCAAATTCCACTACTGAAGCATATAATTTGAGAAAAAATACTTTTGAAATTACTGTTAATGATCATCATAAATGCACATAACTACTCAAAAGATTAAAATAGTATTACAGATGCAAAAAATCATTTTCATGATGTAAGTAGTTTCTTACTAGGTTTAAATCGCTTATTTAATGCTGAAATGCAGAAATTAAAAATAATTTTGAAGCCATACATAGCCATCCACCTGGTGGCATGGTACTTCATTCCCTAAATGTGTAGCATGCCATCCACCCATCACTATTGCTTGGGCTGTGACTTAGTAAGGTCGATGCTGTTTTTGCTCACAATTTTCTAATTGTAATCGCTTTATGTGGCCTAAAAAGAAAAAAAAAAAAACACCTGCAATTTTGCAAATTCTTGTTTGGTCGATATGTGCTCACATCCTAAACTCTGGGCTTTTGTTGTAGATTTTGAGTAGTCTTAATGAATTCTAGTTCAGTTTGTCTTGATCACTCCAGGGGGTCGTAATTTGTAAACTCTGAACAACATGGCGGTATCTGGTCAGTCTGTCTTTATACCATATAACACAAACCTAACACCAATGCCACAAACAAGACTCCTACAGTACTTATGTACATTTTCGAACAGCCGACCTCTCTTCTTCCTCAGTAAACACGAAATAAGATGGTGGAAAGAAGTTCGTACGCTACATATCAATATTTGTCAGTTTGAGAGTGAATTCAAACTGCCAACGCGCAGCAACCACTGATATCTAAGAGACAACAACAGCCGCAGCTCCTGTCTGTGGGAGTTTCCAACGCAAGTCTAGTCTAGCACCAAATTTGGGCAGAACATAGTTGTTTATTTGCCAATAAGTTGGGCCAGAGATATACATCAAATGGATATTTTTAAGCGAGAATCGCTTGATGGCCAATGATTTGAGCATTCTAAGGTGGGCTCCTTGTGGAGTGTTGGAACGAAGCAGCACAGATATGTCACTCCATGCAATTTCGTGTTCGAACTTTTTGGAGTGATGGACGATCCCGTTTAACTTCTCACCTCTTCTGGTAGCCCCTATATATTCGGAAATCCTTGTTTCAAGCTTACGTTCGGTCTCCCCAATATAAACAAATGCACAGTTAGCACAAAGCACCTTGTAGATTACTTTACTCGTGGAGCAAACAACAGGAAGGGGAAAAACTTGGCGGGGGGAAGGTGGCAGGGGTGGAGGCACTAGAATTCTGCTACGACTACGAGTCAGATATCTATGGTTGGAATCAAAAAAGAAGGCAATACACTGATCAACATTCAACCGCCGTCCGATCCAACTAGTCTCAACCTCGTGCGAAAAGACCTGTATGACGACAATCTTTGTAAGCGAGCGGGCAACAATGCCAACAGATACCGGAGGCCACAGTCACGGCAAATTTCAAAACACGACGAACGTAAGAGTGATGTAGTTTTAACAAATACTAACCTGGAAGCCTGAACAAGACTGTAGGAGGGAATTTAAGCTCAAATTCCTTTAGGGACAGTTCATTATTTATGAACGGGGGTGGGCCGGCGAAATGAGGGGGATCATAAAAATTTGTATAGAAGAAGGGAGGGAGGGGCTAAAAAAAATATTTTAAGGTGCTATCAGGATGAGGGTGGGGTCAGGTTGAATATGCGAGAGAGTAAGCGCACAGCATGTTGTAGAATGTTAATGTAATAAATTTATTTAGCTCAGCACATCCCACAAAGTATTAAAGTAGGCCTAGTACATTTCGTACACTCATTTCATGAAAATGAAATTGTAATACAATTTTTTTGGGGGGGGGGGGGGGGGGGGG
>JAHWFP010161257.1:2539-20677 GCA_023313725.1 Lithobius niger | reverse complement strand
ATATATATATATATATATATATATATATATATACACCGACCGTAAGTTTTTAATGATTTAGATGAGAAAGGTTATCCTTTTCTTGGGTTAAGCCTAAACTTTAAGTTCAACAGTTAACTCCATTGCATCTAACAATCATTATCAAACAGAGACCTGTATCCTTGCTAGTTCGTGATTTATGAACAAAATGTTATACTGTAATTTATTTTAACGTTGTGGGGTTTGGCTCCATTTTTACTACGGAATACCTTTCATGCTGCAGGCCTAAAATTGCTCCCTAAATTCCTCAAAATTCTTTAAATCATGTTCAGCTGCTGTCAATTCCTGCATTTCTTTGAGAAAAATATGAACTAGCTGCCTTGCATAGGTTTGCCGGCTTTTGAAATGTGGGCATGATATTGTATGGGCATGAGTATGGGACGAGCATGACATGCGATGAGCATGAACTTGAACATGAACACGCGCATGAAATGAGATGGACATGGGCATGAGACGAACATGAGATGGGATGAGCATGAGATGATAAGGCGTGTTATGGAAGGGAGGGGTAGGAGAGGATTGGTGAGGAAGCGGTTGAAAGGTTGATGGTGGAGGAAGGAGAAGGGAGGGGAGTAGGAGATGTTGATAGCAGGGTCGGATTAGTTTCTGTTTTCGTTAACTATGTTCATGATAATGTTAATGTTTATCTTAGTTACAAAAAGCCCAAAATTGGTATGTTGCAGTTTGAAAATCCTATTCATATTCATGTGAATTATTGTGGTTTATTTTATTTATTTATTATTTATTGATAAATAATAAAATTTGCGTGGTTCAAAGAAGGGTGCTGAAAAAAACGAAAGCTGATAGCAAATATATACTATGAAAAGTGAAGATGATCTTGACAATTTCAAATTGCTAAGGAAAACCAAGAAGGAAAATTATGAGGAAAATAGCGTAAATTGCATTCATGTAATCTGTATAAGAAGCTGAAGGAAACACTGGGAAAATTTTTTGATTGATATAGAAAATGGTAAAATAAAATGGGATGTAACATCATTAACAGTAATTAACTTAAAACTGCATTTGATTTTAACAGATATGATGTTTGCAGAGAAAATTAAAATGGTGGTGGCATAATGCTCTTTGTTAAAACAAAAAAAAAATTAAGACTATAACGTGTAATGTCATAAAAATAGGAGAAAACAATGCTACTGACATTTTAACGGGAAAAATGTTCACTAGTTGTGATAGCTGATCAGGCAGGGTGGCCGTACTGTGCTGTGGACATCAGAGACGCGCTAGCCCCACTAGTTGATCTGCGTCGGATTAGTGGTGTTGGGTGGCTTCGGGCCAACAACGCCTTTCATGTGTTGTTTGCCGATAGGGAGGCCAAGCTAATAGTGAAAAGGGTCGGTAATTTACAGGTTGGAGGCCACAGGCGGCGGTGCATGACCTCCACGAACGGGCACTACGTTTTAAATTGCACTGGCTACCTCTGGATATTCAGGATAGTGACATTGTGAGGGTGCTTGCACCATACGGTGAGGTAGTTGGACTGTCTCACGAATATCACTCCCTAGAGGGTTTACGGCACTGTCGTACGGGGGTGCGAAACGGAATAATCCGACTTAAAGACTCCGTGGTGCTTGAGGACGTGCCGGATGTTGCAGGGATTTTGGGAATTGCCAGTCTCCTCGCCATAGCAGATAGACCTCCAAGATGTCTAAATTGTGGCCAACGTGGCCACGTGAGTCGTGTCTGAGGTTCAGGTTATTGCAGGGAGTGCCGGTGCCTGGTGTTGCGTAAGGTGCCCTGCGTCGATCTCGCTCCACTGAAGGCCCCCCTGGATGAGACCGCTGTGGTTGAGATAGTGCCTGGAGCTAACAGGCCACTTGCTGATGCCCCCTCTCTGAACTCAGCATCTGCAACTTGGTCAACACAGCGACGGTCTCGGCATCGGAAGGCCTCAGCATCACAGTCGGCTCTTGCAAACTTGCCGCCGCTTTTGAAGGTGGCTGCAGTGGAACGCAATCGTTTTTCTCCCTTGTCTGGCAGTGTGGACCAGTTGGAGGAGCAGCCAATGGTGGGTGTTAGCACTAGTGTTGGTGACAATAGTGATGTGCTTCCTGTGCTAGATGTTCGTGGGGCTTCAGCAACAGTAACCCCAGATGTCTGTGCGCGCGGTGGTGAGGCGCTCGAGAGTGTTGGAGAGGTGGTAGGGAGTGCTTTGGATGTACAGTCAAGTGAGCCTAGTGGTGGTTTGGGTGGTGAAGTGTTGTCTGTGACTGGTCAAGTGTGACTGGTCTGTGACGGGGCTAGTGAGAGTGAAAGTGCAGAGTGCGACGCGGTGCAGTCAAGCAGTGAGCTGGTTTTCTGTGAGTGGGCCAAGGGGTCTGCAGAGGTGGCCTGTTACGAGGGTTTTAGTGGCAGTGTTTCGTGCTCCGCGAGTTCTGGTGATACAGAAGGGGAGAACAAATTGCTTGTAGTTCCGGTGTCCCCGTAGTGGCTGATTTTGAACGTAGCTGTGCCAGTCACTCTGTGTGTGTGGAATGTGAGAGGGGCAGCGAATAAGGGGGAGGATATTGAAGTGTTGGGGTCTAAAGTTGATATGCTGGGGTTGGTGGAAACCAAGATGCGGCCTGGTTTTGGATGGTTTTGGGGGTGTTGGCCAGTCGGGCATTAGGGTTTATGTCCGCGATCATAATCCTGTGGTTTTGCCCCCGCCCATTCCCTCATGTCGAGGGATCGATGCATGCATCCTCAGGGTCTGGTGGGGGGGGGGTGGCTCATGGTTGGTGTGCTACATGTCACGGGGAATGTCATTAGGCAGGAGTGTGAAAGATGGGTGTCGCTGCTTCCGGGCCCAGTTCTTTTGGGAGGGGACTTCAACGCCCACCATTGGCAGTGGGGTAGTGCACGCTGTGACACTAGAGGTCGGGTCTTTGCTGTATCGCTGGACCGTCTTGACTTAGCAGTGATACAGGACGGCTCACCAATGTTCGTGCGTAGGTACAGAGGGGTGATCCAAGAATCGGTCCTTGATCTGTTTTTGTGCACCAGTAGCCTGGCAATGCGTTTCGCTTTTGAGGTTTCGACAGACCTACGGGGGAGTGACCACTTTCCTGTGGCCTTATCTTGGAATGCTGGGGGAAAGAGGATTTTTCACCGACCTGCTCGTCCAGCCCGTCCAGTCGTCGACTCTGGTGACTTCGCACCATGGCTAATGAGATGGATCAAGGGCGGGGGAAGGAGGCGGGCTGCTCGTCGGGGTGTCGGTGGAATGGACGAAATCCTGTGTGGTGGACGCCCACTTGTGTCCTGGCTGTCAGGGGTAGGCGTCGGACATGGCAAAGGTATCAACGGTTCAGGTGTAATCAACGGTGGTTTGAGTACATTGGGACTGCGCAGAAGACCAAGTTCCTCCTCCGTAGGGAAAAGGCACTTTTTGGGGCTAGGCTATGTGCACGGGTGGCTGCGGGGTTGTCGATCTCCAAGGTCTGGGCTATGGTGCACCCGCAGGATGCCTGCCCTGAGATTTCTTGGGTTTTTGACCAGGCAGGTGAGGTTCTGCGTGGGCCCCTGATGGCGGAGGCGTTTAACGCCAACTTTGCGGCAGTGTATGATTCTCCGGGGGGTCCTCCTCCACCCCAGGGTGCTAGGGGAGCCTCTGAGGGGTCGGATGGGTCAGATGCCCCGTTCGTTATGCTGGAGCTTACTGCTGTGATGTCATCCTGTCACTCGGACAGTGCTGTGGGCATTGACGGTGTGTCTTATGGGGATCTCCAGGGTCTTGAGGGCAACGGCAGGACTGCTTTGCTTTGCTTCTACCAGGGCCTGTTCGATGGTTGCTCCATTGCCACAGTTGTGGATGTTTTTCATCCTGACCCCAGTACTGGGTAGGGGTAAGGTGAGATCGGCCGTTACAAGTTATAGGCCAATTGCCCTTCTTTCCTGTGCTCGCAAGATATACGAGAGGATGCTTGTGAACAGGCTGATGTGGCAGGTTGAAAGATCAGGGCGATTGTTTCCTGCCCAGTTTGGCTCTCGGAAACACCGGGTTGCCCAAGACGCGATGTTATATCTGGAGTCTGCGTCTGGGAGGCCTGGATTAATGACTGTTTTGCTGTGGCCGTTTTTCTTGACATCAGAGCGGCCTACGACATGGTTGATGTATCGTGGGTTGGCCATGAGCTTGGCAGTCTCGGCGTCAGCAATCAAGGTTGCTGTCCTGAATCTCTTGGATCGACGTTCCTTCGCCACCAAAGTCGGACGCTTCTGGTCAGGGGTGAGGTCCACCGATAGGGGGCTGCCGCAGGGATCCTGTCTTAGCCCAGTGCTGTTCGCAATTGCCATCAATTCTGTCCTTGTTGCTTTGGGTCGGACGGTCAACGTGGTGGCTTACGCAGACGACGTAGCGGTCGGGCTCACGGGGAAATACCTGTCAGTAATTCTTGCGGCTATTGAGACTGCGATCAGTGAGAGGTCTAGGGCTCTGGCTGTTAGGGGCTTGTAGCTGTCCAGCGCAAAGACAGAGCTTATGGTGTTTCATTGGGGCCAGAAATACGAGGCGTCGCTCAGATTGGACGGCACCCTTGTTCGGTCCTCCCTCAAGATTCGTTACCTTGGTTATTGGCTGGACCCTCAGCTCACCTGGACACATGATGTGACTGCGGTGAGGAAGAATATTGTAGCCCGTCTGAACGTTCTGAAGTCTCTGGCAGGGAACAAGTCGGTTGCGAAGCGTAGCACGGTTGTTACTTTCTATAGAGTTTATCTTCGTTCCTGTGCCGACTTCCACGTTCCGGTTCTGGCCAGTTGTCGGCAGGCTTTTGACGGGACACAGGTGGCCCTAAATGATTGCCTTAGGGTTGTCACAGGGTGCTTACCCTCCACGCCTGTTTCTGCTCTGCATGTTGAGGTTGGCGAGATCCCAGTTGTGTACCGGGCCAGAGAATTGCTGGTCAGGCTCTGTCACCGCGCGATCGCTAGGGGTCCAACTGACCCTCTGGCCAGCATCCTGCGGGATTACATGTTGCTGCCTCAGGGTGCTCGGGAACTGTTGGGCGCTCCGGGTTTGGGGGCTACTCTTCTTGGTCGGGCAGGGATGGTCGGCTTCCCAGTGCCTTTGGTCGTTCACCCTCCAGCCCCCGTGGGTATGGTGTTGCGCTGCTGTTGCGGCTCTGTTGGATCCGATAGTTCCCGTCCGTGTGTTTGAGGACTGTGCACTGATTTACTGTGATGCCTCTTTTCTGCCGGCTGAGGATAAGGGGGGGTGGGGTACGGGTGTGTTTCCCAAGTCTCCGCTTGGAATTCTGTTACTTGCTTGGTTCTCTCCCATCGGCCTTCGTTGGAGAACTTGTTGCGGTGTCCGTAGGTCTCAATATTGGTGCAGACCGGCTGCTCCCTAGCTTCTGTGTTTTGTCCGATTCCCTGGCCGGGATCGGTTTTCTCAGGAGTTGCTACCGGTCACTTCAATGCTCGCACCCGATCACATTCGAGATCGGGTGGAAGCTGTTCACTTTACATCGTCGGGTCTTCCTGTGTTTGTCGGTTGGTCAAGGGCCATTTGGGAGTTTTGGGGAATGAGCTGGCAGATGGCTTGGCCCATCAGGGGTCTGGAGGGGGATGTTGCGTAGTCCGCTTTGCTCTGGGCCCTCGCGATCTGCGTCCGGTTGTAAGCAAGATTTTTCAGGGTGAATGGGCTGCGGCCTGGGCTACTTGTGAGACGGGGCGGCTGCTTTATGCTCCCCATCCGTCCACTGCCTGCCTGCGGCTCCTGAATGGCCTTTCTCGCAGGGATGCGGGCCTGGTGTCATGGCTGCATACTGGTCATGTTCAGCTGCGAGCTCACCTTGCCCGCCTCTGTTGGGCACGGTCGCCTGAGTGTGCGTGCGGTGGGGGTGTTGAAACAGTGCATCATTTCCTTTTGGAGTGTCTTCTCTGGGCCCCACAGCGACGCTTCGTCCGCGGGGAAGGGGTGAATCCATTACAAGGGGTCTTGGGGGTTCCGCCACACTCTGCTCCTGGATGCGGGTCTCTGGGACGGGTGCTTGGTTTTTGCCGGGCTACACGACGTTTCGTCCAGTGATCGGATGCTCACCCTAGGCAATATATCGTTATTCCCCTTTCCCTCCTCCTCTCCTTCTTACCCTATTTCGTGCATTAGGCTGTATCCTTCTTCTTGCTCTCTGTTCCTCCTCATTTCACGGGCCTTGCTCTGGCGTGCTGTGATGTATGGCGGGAATGGTCAGGAGGGTGAGTTTTAGGCGAATTGTGGGAGAGTTATGTTGGTTAGTGCTTCAAGTGTCTTCGGTTTGGAAGGCTTGTTTTTCTTTAGCTGTAAGTTAGTTTGTAAGTAGGTTAAACTGAGCGCATGGCTTGAAGGCCACAGTTTTGTTCTTGGCTCAATAAAGAATCTAATCTAATCCATCTCCCAAAAGAAATGAATTTAAGCGAACTAAGATAAAAACTGTAGAAAATGAAGGAACAATTAAAAGGAGTTAATACAATTTTAATAGGCTGCTTTAATTTTAATATATGGGTAGAAACATAAAATGAAAGCGAAAAAACAAAATACACAAATTTGAAAATTAAATTGCCTTGTGTATGATTACAGCCAACAAACAGAAACTGCAACAAGAGAAGAAAAGACACATAACAAACTAATAAAATCGTGTTTAGATCTAATTTTTACTAAACTAGAAAAGTTTTAGTCTAAAGGAGCAGTTACAACTGTAAAACTCGCTGATCATAATAAATAAGGAGTCAAATGATTACAATAATAATCAGATCATTGAACAACTAAATAGTGTGAATTGGAAAATGTTGGAAGGTATAACAAATGCAAATGAAATATATACTAAAATTGAAGAGGTAGTAACACAAACTGTCCAAAAAAATGTGTAACAAAAAAATACACGTAATAAATACACACTTATTAGAAACGAGGAATTACTAAAAAGAATTAAAGCAAAGAATTCTTTATGGAATACCATAAATAATGGAAAATATGATGGAATAAGAAAATTAGCTAAACTAACTGATAAATAAAAAAACTAAAAAAAAACATGAAAAACATATTAAATTACTCAATCAAAATTATTACGGGAATATTTTCTCAAAGCATAAAGGGGATAGTCTGAAAACGTGGAATAAAATGACCCAATTAATTGGCAAAGATACTAATAAAATAAATATTGAGACACATACAAAGATGAATTTCACAGAAAATTTCAGGATTATACGTAACTAGTTGTGCCTGTGCGCATGGTGTTCATCCCCCCCTCCCCTCCCTCCGGGTGTTTGGTCTTTGGTTTTAAATTTATCAAACCGAAGACTGAACATGTGAATGGGTCCCACATTTACTTTAACCCTCTTCCCCACAATTACTTTAACCCCCAATCCCCACACTCCTGCCCCCTCCCGGATTCGCATACGTTCCCCCCCCCCTCATACACGCTTCCCCGCCTTCCCCTCCCCGAAAACGTCGCCCAGTGACATTGTCCCTTTGGTGCAGCCCCGGAAAAGTCGCTGGCGTGTGTTTGACTGAAGGTTAAAAAAAACCCTATCACTGAGAAATCCAGCAATCAGTAAGCAAGTAATCCCATGTTTAAGTTAATCCTTTGAAACAATTCACTTCGGCAGCACGCATTGGTTTCAGTGGTAAGGGAGATGCGCTGATTGAGTGAGCGAAGCGAACGAAGATCAGCGTTTGTCATCCACCATACACCAAACAGGCATAAAGAAACTTAATGTCGATGAAGCATGGAATTAAACATGAGTGACAGGCTGCACAATGACACTGGAAATCGTCCCAGTGTTTTTAACGGTGTATCAAACACTACCCGTGCGTAGCACGGGCTTCCGCTAGTTTAGTAAATAAATGCGTCTTTCCAATATATCAGGCTTCCTCGAAATTAAGAACCAGTCGTCGTTTGGTTTAAAGTCGTCTGATTTTAGTAGACACGGGTTTTTTTTTTTAGCTCAAACGCCGACAATGGCACAGTCTTGTTGGCCGCTTTGATACCACAACAATACCAAAAACCGAACAAAAAACGGTGCGGCAGGTCTGGTAAATGGTTTCTCTTCGGAAACTTTGGAAAAAGTGTTATAACCCGAACTTGTACTCCAAGGCCGTCAATAGACGGCGATATGGCAGGTTTGGTAAGTGGCGCCATCTGTTCGAAGACGTTGGGAAATTGTCCCAAACCGAATTTGAAGGCGAATCCCATCAACAGGGTAGGCTTCTTGATTATACGACGGAATGGCGTGGCCGATGATTTAGCCGCCTGCTCCGTGTTATATATCATATCAAAAACCAAAACTGGTAAAAAGGGGCCGCCAAGTTCCGAATGGTTCGACCCTTCAAAGGAGTGATTTCTACACACCAAAGCATTCGCCAAGTTAATCGCACCCTGAATAGTTCGAAGATTAAATGAAAACTAGAACATTGCTACTTTGAGTAGCAGCGTTCAAGTTTTCATTTAACGTCCTGTTGCGAGTTTAATTCCGGATTTCAACGTTGGAATTTTACCACCCCAGCAAGGTCATTTGTGAAATCTGCCAAGCCCGAAGTCCTCCTGACGTCAATTGTAATGTGCCATTGTGTTCCAAAATTAATACTGATTGTTAGTTGAAATAATCCAATTTGATCAATTGTTGTAACAATACATAGCAATGATTTGTCTGTACGTAATGCCATCAATTGTAACGCTCGAGCTTGCTTGATCATCCGCCGGGTGCTCCTAACAATTAGCTATTTACCTAAAATTCTATCCGCCTCCAACTCTCCAACTCCCCGCATCCAAAGGTAATTTTGGCCCTATCATTAGAATTGTTCCCCAATTTCCCCTATCCCCTACTTAAATTCAAACCTGACTAATCCTGTTGCTTGTCCTGCACTGCAACCCCGTCGCTACTTTGTTTAACTGTCACTAACTTAACTAAATTTTCCCGAAACTAATAAATCCAAATTTCCCCAAGTAAGCCTAATGCCGTTGACGTTCCATTTAAGGCCTTAAGCCGAGGTTAGCGTCGCCCAAGAACTTCAGGCGAGCCAGAGCACACCCACTATCGCTCATATATTACATTAAACCAACACCAAAACTGAACCACGACTTCTCGCCTTGATCCATTTGTTAAGGTATATTTGGAATTCCAGCAACCCCTTGACTACCACCACGGCACATTTTCGAGCTTGTCCCTTAACTGAACCCTTGGCTGGCCAATGAGAGACGATGCCAACAATACTAACAATGGTTATAACAATATTTTCCTACATACGGACCATCCCACGCCATCCTCGTTCCACTCCTAGGCTCCAAACCATAAAAGGTACGCAGTTCGTATCGTACTGCAACCATTCGTCCAATTTCATAGCTGGAAGCCTTCCCGTTATCTCGGTATCGATGAATAATCACCCTATGGAAATTAACATGGGGATGAGCGGACTAGAATTAGCTAGCTAGTTACATATTTTCAACGTTATTGAGGGTCAGATTTTGCATTGAAAGCAGCTTAGCTGGCAAGCCTTGTGGGGAGTACCTGCCCTACTTGTAGCCTTATTAGCAATATTATTGTCTCCTCCCCTCTCTGTCAATACTTCCTTTGATGCGCCACTGGAATGGAGTCACTGTGATGGATTGATCAAAGAAGTCGGCGTTTATGCCAGCATTCACCACCTTGCCTAGTGCTGGAGAGTCTAACAACACAATGTATACTTAATTGTAAGTGTTTGGCCAAAGCCATTGTTGTTGTCTCTCTCTCTCTAACAATAGTCCAACTAATATTGTTGCCTTCTTCATCCATGTACTTAACGACGGTTCCTTTATTACAGTTGTGTAGGTGCCTGTTTACTGCTGTTTGGCAGTGCCTGTATTGTTGGCCCCTCATTGTACCGACCAAGTACCCCGTATTGCAGCATCCTCTTCTCCCTCTTTTTCTTTTATATATCTTTCCACAGTCTCTTTACAACGGGTATGACGTTGAGTTTTTCCTCTCAAAAATGGCTAACCCTAAAGTTACCGGGTAGGCGTATGCAACTCCCTACTTCCTAATTTACGTCACCTACGTGTCGACAGGCTTACTGCAAAGGTACGTTTCTGCCTCTAACGCATGTTGTGCCGTTTTATAGTGTCATGGCTTAAAAGAAGGAAAGGAAGAAGAGGGACTGCAAGGTGTGGTGTTGGTCTCGCCATCCACATGTCAATAAACCGAATGAACTAAATACGTTTCTACTTTTCTTCATGTAACGTTCCTGAGCTGCTCCGACCGTCTCACCTAGCAAAAGATCCACCTGGCCTCGTTTTTGGGGTGTACGTTGGTCCACCAAGGACCACGGGATATTTCGCTGGTTTTGTGGGTCTAGGATCCCACGCTCTGCCTACCTCAAGACCTTGGTTTAGACATACTGACCTGCGATAGCCCTTCACTCCTGCGTCGGGTCCACAATGCGTCTTATTTCGACCATTAGGTTCTGGCGCGACGTCGTCGTTATAACATCTTACGACAGTCCTACACGACTTAATTTTTGTCAGGTGGGACATTGTTCTTGATTTCAACACAATTTAAACTTTTGTACCGCATCATTTTTTACCGCATCATTTTTCCCCCAAGTACCTGAAATGTGCCCAACTATGCTTCAAGATACAAGACACTGGCGCCGCGCTACAATGGTTTACAACCTCGACAATTGAATTGATGTGATGTTTGTTGTGATGATTGTTGCCTAACTTGGCGCGACACACTAGCGTGTGTCTAGATGTAGATAAATTTTCTGAGCGCTTCGAAAATCAATTACAATGCGAATAAAACAATGGAGATAACAGAAGCAAATATGTATGATATCCTATTGATAGGAAATTAATTTAAAAAAATTCGTGTGGACATGAATGTTTTTTTTTTTAATGGAACATTTTTCAGCAACAAAAGAAAACGCATGAGAATTCATGGTGATTTTAATAAACAGGATAATTAAGGAAGAAATTTGGTCAGATAACCTAAAGAAACAAAGAGGTTATACGACCAGTCTATAAAAAATGTAATACAAAGGATCTAAATAATTACAGGCCAAAATCATTACTTCCAGTATTAAACTAAGAAACAGGCATTGGGTTAGGTGGAGCGGATAGAAATTACTCTCATTTTAATGACTTTGCAGTACTTGCTATGTTCCTTAAAAATCTGGGTGCAATACTCACTCGGCTACGTTTGAAGTTTTTTACCTTTTGGTGTGAAGCTCATTGCTGGTCTTATTCATATTTTTTAAATATTAGATAGGCCTAAGCTACATTTCATATTAATTTTAATAGGCTTTGGTTTGCTCCTATATTTAGTTTCTGTTTCGTTATTTACAGTTATTTTCCGCCATCGCCGCGGTCTAAAGGTGACTTAAAATGGCGCGTTAACCGCCGTGGTTAAGCTGGCAAAGTGTGCGCCGCCAATAATGCACACACTTTATTTATATTTATTGAAGAGTATCTTTCCTAGATTTAAAACATTGATAATGAAGCATTTACCTTCAAGCTTAACAATCACCAATAACTATAGTAGGACAAAGTTGTAAGAATCAGAAGATTCCAATGTTCAGCGGCTCCCTGTGCCGCCTCCAATGACAATGTTGAAACACACACCTCTGGTACATGCTACAACTGTGATGCATATACCACAACTGATAACGTTAATTTAACTGGAATTATCACAAATGTAGGTTAGATGGTGTTGGCTTGGGTTGAACATAGTATTTAAATAAATCTTAAGCTTTCAGAACTTACCGTTTTTATTATGTAAGCGACAACAGTAGTTCGCTTCGTTCTCTGCGTTCGAGGTTAGGCCTATTCATTCTTGCAACACGGGATTGAGAGTACAGATTCTATAGTAACCAAGGAATTTTGAAATTACTATACGAAGCCTTCTTATTGTTCCGTGATGCGGTATAAACATGTCGTTTGCTGCGACGATTTTAGGTTTCCGTTGATAGTATAAACGCAGATGTCAGTCGCCATGTTGGCTGAATTTCTCCAAGCATTGTTTTTCACATGAAACGCATGTGTATCGTTAACAATTCCTTTTGTTTGTTCCATTTGCCTGCCTTCCTCTAATGGTTAAAATGCGATAATCAAATGCTGTTATTCTGTTGAGTTACGTCAAAAAACAATGATTTATTTTGTCGGTTTTTAAAAATTCACTTGATTACCAGCAGCACACTGCATGCTTCGTCGAAATTCCTTAACTATTCACGATTCCAAATGTACAATGGCGAGTGTTAGATAAATAAATTCCAAAAATCGAAATTTCGTCGATTATAATTGGTCAATTTACGTCAAATTCGAGATCAGCAATACTTTTTGAACTATCTAGCGATGTGACAATCTGCCCCTTGGTTTGGGCTCCAACCAGACTATAAAAGTGGAACCCAATCAACCAACCAATTAACATTTTGCAATTCGGTATCCGTTGTAGGCTATGCTACGCTCCACCAATACGATAATAGAAAAATTGTTTGCTACAAAAATTAAAATCTTCCCTAAAAAATATAACTTGCTCAATAAAAATCTATTTGGATGTAGAAAGGTACAGGAACAATAGACGCACTAGAAACTATAAATAATGAGGTAAATAGAAGGAGACGAAGGAAAATTTGCAGGAGCTAATGAAGGACCGCCGTAGCGGTCCTTATGTAAGCCTCAGCATGAACTTCCGTGTTAAACGTCAAACTTTGGACTCCTATAGTCTCGCCCAAAATTGACATAGACCAACGAAATTCGGTATTTGGGGTCGTGTCGTAACTACTTCACCACATTACAAATTTTAATGACAACAATCAAACCGTTCGACGTCCACAGCATGGCCATTTCTTGTTGTTGTTGTTGTTGTTGTTGTTGTTGTTGTTGTTGGGACTCTTTGCCCTCACCTGGAGACCCAACCACTGAACCAATTTTCAAGTTCTATAGCTTAAAACGTAGGTCTGGACAAGGCCTAGGGCCTTTCGCAGGCTATTTTAACGTAACTACAATATTCTTGACAAGGAAAGCCAAATGGGCTAAAACTTTTGCTCTCACCTAGAGATCGAACCAATGAACCGATTTTCAATTTGTGTAGCTTAAAATGTAGGTATTAACACCGGCCAGGGCCTTTTGAACACGATTTTGATGTGAATGCAGTATTCTCGTCGGCAGAGCAATTATTATTGTAGAGCACTGAGCAGAAATCATTAATGTTGCTGTTGGGACTCTTTGTCCTCGCCTGGAGATCGAACCACAGAACCGATTTTCACGTTCTATAGCTTAAAACGTAGGTATGGACAAGGCCTAGGGCCTTTCGCATGCTATTTTAATGTAAGTACATTATTCTTGACACGGAAAGCCAAATGGGTTAGAACCTTTGCTGTCATCTAGAGATCGAACCAATGAACCAATTTTCATCGGCAGAGCAATTATTATTGTAGAGCACTGGGCAGAAATCATTAAGTGGAGTAATAAATTTTTGCAGAAATTTTACAGAAAACATAAATTTGGTAAACAAGTCTTTCTTATCAGTAAAAATCGAACCAGCCATGGACCCCAATGAAATACCCAAAGTGGCATCAGTGCGCCCCTCCCCCCTGCCCCAGAACCTCCTCGTGATGCCTCCCAGGGGTTTGGGCAACAAATTCTTATAGATCAAGCTAAAAACATGAAATTGGGTGCAAAAGTCACTCTTACCAGTATAAAACGAATCAGCCATGGAAAAGACTCTCTTATAACAATTATTTTAAGGTGATTACAGATTTCTTTTCTGTGTTATTTTTGCTAAAACAAGAAAAAAACAAGGGATATTAGTATTAAAAAACGCTTAAGCGTATAAAATACGGATGTAAGCCCTAAAAAACTTAAAGCCCTAAAGGAACAGATATGGAGATTCTTTTACACGTATTAGTGCGACGCTGATGGCTTACATGTCTTTTTCTAATATCTGTTCCTTTAGGGCTTTAAGTTTTTTAAGGCTTACATCCGTATTTTATACGCTTAAACGTTTTTTAATACTAATAAACAGCTACATAACTGGACAACAGCGCAGAGTTACTTGGTGACAAAATAAGTAAATGGGTTGACACTAAATTTGGAGTATCTGTACTAGGCCCATTATTGTTTACAATCTATATAACAGATTTAAATTGGAAATATAACTTAACATTATTTGCAGATCACATATTTTTGTTATCTATACACAATACCAGTAAAAAAATGCTAAAATATTTACAACAGGACTTTGAAAAATTAAAGGGTTTTAGCGAGCGTTAACTGCACCCGGTCATCTGCCCGACGAAGCCTAAGGCCCTATGTCTGCAGCGCCCGGAATGGCTTCCCAGGAGGTAACCCACCCAAGTACCAATCGGAGCAAATGTTGCTTAACTTTGTTGTTGAAAAATTAAAAAAGAGTTTAACGAGCGTTAACCACTCCTGGTCATCTGCCCGAAGCCCTAAGGCCCTATATCTGCAACAGCCAGACACAAAATTAAAATTTTATCTACAACAATGAATTTAAACAATGAAAAAAAATTGTTATCTTCCAATGCTAACATAGCACATGCAGGAGGAAGACGGAGAAATTACAATCTACCCCAAAACAAAACTTGTTAAGGATTTCCGCCAAGCTAATCCAACTGAGTAATAATAGTTCGAAGGTTAAATGAAATATATGAAAATTGCTTACCGCGCAATTTTCAATTTTTTTATTTAATGTTTGAAGTATTACTCGGTGGATTAGCTTGGCGAAAGAGCTTGACGTTTGATATCACGACTTCACACGGCCGAAAGGTTTGGCAGGAATCCTTAACATGTTTTCTTTTGGGGTAGATATCAGTAATTTTTGGTCTAAATTGATGAAATCCATTTTTTCTTAGTAATTATGAAATGGAAATGCCAATCTAGTTTTCTGGTCCATTTCTTTTTCTTCTTCTTTTTTTTTAGTTTCGTTAGATTTTGAGAACATCAGTCACCTTTTTTCATTGGATTAGCGTTTTTATTAGTATTGCAGTATCTCCTTGCAAACGCATGAATTTCTTTGTCAGTTTGGCATTGTTGCATAAACACAATGTTTAAAACAATGTAAAACAATCAATTTGGACTTTTGGAGCTCCCTAACCCCTGAACCACTTGACCAATTAGAAAGGTCCATATGTAAAGGACACATCTCCAGAGCAATACCTGTAAAATGAGCTAAGAACCAGCTTTATTTCCCGCATGGAAGAATTTATTTTCGTGATACAAAAAAAAAAGCGTTAGTAGTAAGAATTAGGCAAATATCAACGTTATTCACGTCCTTTTTTTCAACAAGAAAACGTTAAGCTATGGGTCTAGCAGTGACTTTTATGTTGTCAGGTGACCAAAGTCTCCCGATCAAACAAGGTTCAGCCTTTTCTGTAGCATTGTTAATTATCATCACATGCCTGAAAACAGCCAAACTACCGTTGCAGTAAAGACACAACGTGTCTAGTAGTCGCCATGCTCATATATACATATTATCTAGATATTATCGTTTTATCTTAGAGGGCGGGGGTGAGGGCAAAGAGCCCCAACAAGAACAACAACAACAACAACAAATGTCCATGCTGTGGACGCCGAACGGTTTGATTGTTGTCATTAAAATTTGTAAATACCCTAAATACCGAATTTCGTTGGTCTATGTCAATTTTGGGCGAAACTATATGAGTTCAATGTTTGACGTTTCACATGGAAGTTCATGCTGAGGCGTACATAAGGATGCAGTCCTTGATCTGGATGTTATCATTTATCTTGGCGGGCGACACACTAGCGTGTTTCTTGATGCCCCAAAACAAATTTGTTAAGGATTCCCGCCAAGCTTTTCGGCCGTGTGAAGTTGTGATATCAAACGCCAAGCTCTTTCGCCAAGCTAATCCACCGAGTAATAGTTCGAAGGTTAAATAAAATAATTGAAAATTGCGCAGTAAGCAATTTTCATATATTTCATTTAACGTTTGAATGAAATTATTCATTAACGTTTGAATAACGTTTCAATTGTTCATTTAACGTTTGAAGTCTTAGTCGGTGGCATTAGCTTGGCGAAAGAGCTTGGCGTTAGATATCACGACTTCACACGGCCGAAAAGCTTGGCGGGAATCCTTAACAAGTTTTCTTTTGGGGTAGATATCAGCTGTTTTTGGTCCCATTCGATGAAATCCATTTGCTTTAGTTAGTAATTTTGCGATGGAAAAAACAATCTAGTTTTCTGGTCCATTTCCTTTTTTTTTTTTACTTTCGTTACATTCTGAGGACAGCAGTCACCTTTTTTATATGACAGCATTTCATATTAGTAATGAAGACGAACGGATTTATTTAATGTTCAGTTTGCATTGTTGCATAATAACAATGTTTAAAACAATGTAAAACAATCAATTTGGTCATTTGGAGCTCCCTAACTACTGAACCACTTGACCAATTAGAAAGGTCCATATGAAAAGGGCACATCTCCAGAGCAAACCCTATAAAATCAGCTCAGAACCAGCTTTATTCACCGCGTGGAAGAATTTATTTTCGTGATGCAAAAAATGGCGTTACCAGTAGAAAGACTGGTAAAATAGACTTATGCGTGTGAAACATGGGCATACAATAAGCCAAACCACGTCCATTTGGCTGGTATAACGGCTAATTGGGCAATGTCAAACGTAAAACTTATGAATTAGAAAATTTACAGACACTCCAGACAAAAAAGGTAGAGGTGACTATTAGACAGTGGAATTCTTTGTATTAACAGGCATATGAAAGTTGTGATATCCACCCAAAACCAAAACTGGTATAAGAGCAGCCGCCAAGTTTCTTAAAAGGGTCGGCCTTTCAAAGTAGTGATATCATTCAGCCAGGGAAAGGCCGCCAAGGTTAATCCCATTTGCCAAGTTAATTGCACCTACTAATAGTTCAAAAGGTAAATGAAAACTAGAAGATTGCTACTAGCGGTAGCAATCATCATGTTTTCATTTAACGTCCAAAGTATTATTCCGTGCGATTAACTTGGCTAATATGATTAACCTTGGCGGCCCTTCCCTGGTTGAATGATATCACTACTTTGAAAGGCCGACCCTTTTAAGAAACTTGGCGGCTGCTCTTATACCAGTTTTGGTTTTGGGTGGATATCACAACTTTCATATGCCTGTTAATACAAAGAATTCCACTGTCTAATAGTCACCTCTACCTTTTTTGTCTGGAGTGTCTGTAAATTTTCTAATTCATAAGTTTTACGTTTGACATTGCCCAATTAGCCGTTATACCAGCCAAATGGACGTGGTCTGGCTTATTGTCTGCCCATGTTTCACATGCATAAGTCTATTTAACCTGAGTTTTGAGCGCACTGGTTAATAAACGCTGATTTTCGTTCGCTTCGCTCACTCATCAGCGCATCCCCCTTCACTTGGCCCTCCCAAGGTTACGTTATTTATTCAATCATGAACACATACTACAAACTCACAGAATGGTAAATGTTCATACAGTTCTAATATTCTGGTGGCAGACGAAGATTACTAAAACTAAACAACTCACCAGCTGTTTAAAATTACTCGCCACTTACACTAGACTGCTAGAACTGTAAGTTTACATAAAATAAAATGTCCGCGTCACGTTATTGAGGACACGCATCACGTTATTGAGGACAAATTTTCTCCATAAAGAACACGTTCCCCCCTGTGCTGACGATGTGAATTTTGTTTCGTAATATTCTTTCCAGCAAAATTGTCCCTTTTATCGTCGTAGGGCAGATAATTCAGTTTGGATTCGTATACTGTAAAAACACCAACACCAAACCTTTGCAATAAAAGATAAAGATATCAAGGACCGCGGTAGCGGTCCTTATGTAAGCCTCAGCATGAACTTCCATGTTAAACGTCACACTTTGAACTCCTATAGTCTCGCCCAGAATTGACATAGACCAACGAAATTCGGTATTTGGGGTCGTGTCGTAACTATTTCACCACATTACAAATTTTAATGACAACAATCAAACTGTTCGGCCTCTACAGCATGGCCCTTTCTTGTTGTTGTTGTTGTTGTTGGGACTCTTTGCCCTCACGTGGAGACCGAACCACTGAACCGATTTTCAAATTCTATAGCTTAAAACTTAGGTCTGGACAAGGCCTAGGGCCTTTCGCAGGCTATTTTAACGTAACTACAA
>JAHWFP010161256.1:4729-14974 GCA_023313725.1 Lithobius niger | reverse complement strand
GGTAATTTCATCACCATGCGGACACCCTTGAGAATAACGCAAGCCACTAGGGAAAGAGCAAACCTTTGCTTTTTGATCTTTCAAGTCCAGGATATGCTTTTCAGTTTGTAAAGAACACCATGAAAACAAATGATATTCGAAAACAAAAATGAACTCGTTCGATACTTAAGATAAGGTTTAACTGACCCAAAGGTAAAACGGCAAATGTACACTAATAAACTTTCCTGTAAGGTTTCAGATACTGCAGTGTTGCTGTACTGTTTAGCCCACGTGAAACCTTCCCGCTGTATTCAAATGATGTATTCACACGATACATCAGCAGATGATTGGTACATTCTACTTGGCTAAACGACGTCGCTGGAAAATGGTTTTAAAACTAATCGTCTATAATGGGCTTAGCACAGCTCTTTATCAGGTAATTCTGGCTTCGTGCGAGTCCCTGAAAGCCTGGAAATGTCCTGGATTGTTATAATGAAATTCCATGCCAGGGAAAGTGCTTGTAAATCTTGGAAAATGATATACGTATCATCAGTATAGGGCGATGAACGGAGAGTAGACGACGTTACTGAAGAACACTGCAGAGATTTAGCCAAGTAAGTAGTCGAGTGTGTAGCCCTACATTATTCCATTGGCACGGTAGCAATGATAAAAAATATGCACCGAAACTGTAGCCCAGTTTGTAGTCAGTTGTTGTCCGATTTTTAAGGCGTTGTTAAAAGAGTTCTCCCGTTGCATCGTGGGAGAGTCACGTAGCAGGAAGTAATCTGGACTTTTCTTATGATGTATTTTTCATCCAATTTCCGTTTCATTAATAAAATGTTTTTAGAAAATTTGATAGAGTCAGGTCGTAATGTTCAACAAACAGACGTTTGAACAGATGTTTCTTAAATGACTTCAACAATCTCTTTCGTTCCCTTGGACAAGTCAACAAACGCCCGTCGTAGCATCCGGGGACCATTTACGTTTGTTTATTTATTTTCATAGTGCTCTTTCATTCCTCCTCCCTTGTTTAAAGAATTGTACAATTTACTACCAACGTAGTAGCTGCTTTTGTAGAGAAAAGTCGTTGTTTCGCATCATGCAATTAGATCTTGCTGTTTCTTCTAGTGACCTTTCCGATGTTTTATTCAGCTACGTAGTACAAATAGGGACGTGATTTTCTTTCAGCTTCTTCCAGTAACCTTTTTTCTAATGTGTATTCAGCTGTGCACTAGTACAAACAGGGACGAGGCTCTTTTGCTGTTTCTTTCTGTAACCATTTCTCTAATGTTATTTAACTGTAAAATGGTAGAATAGTACGTGACTTGCTGGCTGATTCTTCCAGCATACTTTTCTCTAATATTTTGTTCAGCTGCACACTAATACGAATAGGCACGGGACTCACTTTCTGCCTCTTCCAGTATCCATTTCTCTAATATTTTATTCAACTTACACGTGACTTGCTTGCTGCTTCTTCCACTGTCCATTTCTCTAATATTTTATTCAACTTACACGTGACTTGCTTGCTGCTTCTTCCAGTATCCATTTCTCTAATATTTTATTCAACTTACACGTGACTTGCTTACTGCTTCTTCCAGTATCCATTTCTCTAATATTTTATTCAACTTACACGTGACTTGCTTGCTGCTTCTTCCAGTATCCATTTCTTTAATATTTTATTCAACTTACACGTGACTTGCTTGCTGCTTCTCCCAGTATCCATTTCTCTAATATTTTATTCAACTTACACGTGACTTGCTTGCTGCTTCTTCCAGTATCCATTTCTCTAATATTTTATTCAACTTACACGTGACTTGCTTGCTGCTTGAAGCAGAGTGACCCACCCAACCTGATTGACCATCTTACCCAGAGAAGCTGGCTAATTGAAGCAGGGTGACCCACCAACTCTGACTGACTAACTTTGCCCAAACAGACTCATATTGACCCAGTAACTCGGGTCGACCCACTGAAGCAAGGTTGGATCCGAATTAATCAATTTTATTTTTTGAATAATTTGACGTTCGGTATTAAGAAAAGGTTTGTTTGTGAGTGTTGCGAAAACACATTTGCCACACGGTTTCACTAAGTGCTCCCCGATGATTTTTAGTGCTATTAATAGTTCTGTCATGATTATAAGTGTGCTAAGTAGATACAATCCGACGACGTACATTCAATGCCTCTTAGCGGATGGCATTCAGTACCTGTGGAAAAAGTTTGTTTGAGAAGGCTTGTTTGTTATAGAAGATACTGAACGTCAGATTATTTAAAAATAAAATTAAAAACTGAATCAGTTGGTCTAGGGTCACCCTGTATCAGTCAGCCCGAATCAGTGGGTCAATTTGAGTCTCTCTGCTTAACTTATTCAATCCAGGGTTGGTGGGTCAACACGAGTCATTGGTTCAATCCGAATCTCTGGATCAGCCCGAGTTAATAGGTCAGTCTGAGACTCTGGGTAAGTTGTTTGTGATTATTGCTAAAACACGGTTTCATTCAGCGCTGGCCGACCATGCCAGTAATTCTGTGATGGATTATAAGTGTGCTAACTAGATACAATCCGATGACGCGCATACGACGTCATGTAGCAGCTGACTTGTGTCAATTCAATAGCTACTGAATCAGGAAACAGAATTTACATCGACCAGATTTACATATTTGTCGTACTAATTTTAAATTTAAAAAATGCTAAGTTAATGGTTTATTTATTACTTGAAATGATAAATATTTCTTACTTTTTGTAATTCCAGTATACAGAACGAAGAAATGTAAACACGTTGAGACTTGTTAATAGAGCACAGGTGACAAAAGTGTAAGAGAATGTATATTTAATGCACAATAGTGACGTCACGCTAACACATCCCCTTGCTAAAAGTGTAATCATTACATACGGCTAATCTGAAAACTCACACATGTATGTTTGCCTACCTTAAACACAAAATTCGGTAACTGGGACAGTGAAAAAAAATACGTCTTTTCCTTATCTCTGACTTTCCTAGAGCGGAAGTTTCTAAACCGGAAGTTTCCATTCAGGAATTTACATCAGTCGTATGTAAAAATTCTTACATTCATTATAATTCACAGATAAAATTTACAAATAAAATAATTTTTTTAATTCAAATAAGTTGTTAAATTAGTTTGACGTCACACCTTACCATTAAATCACATATTCATGAAAACAGGCGGTTGACCGGCAATAATTACTCGTTTTCTCGAAAGGGAGCAGTCCAATATCTCGGGGATGTGGAAAAGTCACTCGCGCTACGTGCTCGTGAAATTTCCCCACCCTCTCGACATTGGACTGTCTGTTTCTCCCAAACAAGCAATTATTGCCGGTTAACTGTCTATGCCTCACGAATATCTATTACTAAATGAACCTTGGCGAATACAAGTAAAACGTCTTGTAGCAAATTTAGCATTACTGACCCAAAATCATGCACTCAGATCGATTACAAACGAATTTTACACTGAATGGAGCATTATTAGCTGCGTAGGTATTTCCGATTTGCTGAAGTTAGGTTGTATATTTTTTTTAATAATCTGATGGTCGGTAAAATTAAGAAAAGACTTGTTTTTGAGTGTTGTTAAAACAACGTTTGCCACACAGTTTCGCGTCGCGCTGCCCGATGTCGCCAGTGTTATTAACAGTTCTGTCACGGATTATAAGCGTGCTAACCAGATACAATGCGACGACGCGCACACGACGCCACGTAGCGGCTGACTTGTGAGCAACAAGAAACGTGATACGGATGGAATTAGAAAATCAATGACCCACGTGAAACAGGAAGCCAGCCACACGCGCGTACACGCACGCACAATGAACACTTCAAGAGTTTCGCAACGACTTTTCCCACGTAAGCTCGTTGTTGTTTTCTTCGCCTTTTGTGTTATGGAATCTCAGTTTTAAAACGTTAATAAAACTGAAGTAGACCACACAGTACACCGGACCCCGAGACGCCTTTAATTACTGGCGACACCTGCAGTGGGGGCAAGGGTGAGACAATGAACCTCCCAACTTCAGCAACCCAATATTTTCCCGTGCCCATCCAGTCATGGCTCGCTCCCAGGGCCGGATTTATAAGTAGGCCCGAAAGGCCCGGGCCTATAGCGGCACTTTTTTAGGGGCGGCATGACAGCTTAAAAACAATAAAGCCCTAACCAGACTGGCTGCTCGTGGCTGCACGGAGTCGCAGTATGGTGTAAAAAAGACTTCAATATTCGTCCTTAACGCAACACCAACCACACGATTGCTGCGATGTTGACCTTGTAGGCACGTAGTTACGCATAGCTTCGCACGAAATTCTCTTCTGTCTGGAGAGGCCTTAACGTACGTGAGAAACGCTGGTGCGAGTTTTGTGGGCGCTGCGGCTTTCACGACATTTTATTAATAATAACTATTTTATTAATGTTGTTGCTATTATCAGTAATGTTTTCCACCAACAGTAACCGTTACAGTATCACGTAGGCCTATTTTGAGGTAGACAACGGCTCATTTTTTAAAAACTATCTGCGAATAGTTCGACATTTTTTCTCCATCAACTTAATGTCCTATTAGTACTGACTGAGCGCAGGCTCTGTGCTATACGTGAGGGGGCCTACTGCCTTTTTCTTTAAAACGTAGTTACATTATTTACAAACTTTTCACTTCATGGCCTCTTTGTGTCGGGTTGGTTGTCATGCGTTCATCCTAGTAGCGAACAAAAATTAACAGCTATGGGCAAGTGAAACTGAGCATTTGCTCAGTACAAAATAAGTTACTTTTAATTACTTTACTTCGTAAGACAGCGTTAAGTTATTTTTGCGCTACCAGTTTTCCATACGTCACAAAAGAACATACAAATTTAAAAAGGTGCTGGATGGGGGGGGGAGGGGAAAAATTAAACATTCTGCAAGTGTCTAGGGGAGGGGAAGTTTTGGAGGGATTGAAGAGCGGCATTGTAGTTCGGCCTACAGGCGGCAAGAGCTTAAATCTGGCCCTGCTCGCTCCGGTGCTTGAAATCATTGAAAGTACTTGTTGAAGATATTGAATTTCTGGTAATATCGGCTTTTTTTTTCTTTCTTCACAGTGGGACGCGAAGCGGTACTTGGTGACGTCACACGTGTGCCTTATCTTTTTCAGGGGCTTTCGTTGACTCCCTTGCTGCGGCTGCATTAATGGTTTAAGGGTGGGGCTGGTAATGAAGATGACAGGATTGGAGAAGGTTACACCCTTTGCGTGACTGGAAAACCATCCATTATTAGGCGGTAGCGTTGCCAAAGAAAGTGACACGTGCAAGTTTGTTCTTACTTTGGGAAATTGTGCAGAATGGTTTACGGTTGCATCCAGGCGAAAAAAAGTGACACGGTGTGTCCCGAATTATGTATATTTCAATACATCTAACAAAACAACTGATGAAAACGCATGGAGGAATTGGTTTTGGCTCCCTCTGGCAATAGTTTCAAGAATGAGTTAGATGCCTACATCAAGCACACATCCCCAGATTTAACTGTTCTTTATTTTTAAGTCTATTAGGCTACAGTATTATGTGTGTATACATTTTTTTTTTACTTTTTTTGTATTGAAATTTTGGTATTGAGTATAAAATATTAATGTACATACGTACGTATAAGCTTATAAGAGTATATATATAATATTAATTTTGCAGATAAATTTATTTTTTGTTCAACTTAATTTGCAAATAAGTGCTTGTTAATTGAAATTGATATAATTTATAACTATGTGTGTATAAATGTGTATATATATATATACACATACATATATATATTTTTTTCCCTTTACATATTTGGGCCTTTCCAGTTATGTAATGCCCTATGGGCGGTTTAACTGTAAAACAAAGTTACGTTAAAGTTAAGTTAAAGGAACACTTTAAAATACTATACCAGGATGTCCACAAATTATTCACCCCATGAAGAAATTAAATTTAAACGAAAACAGATACATAAAAACTGTAAAGTGCCAACTGTTTATTGACTCAAAAAGTTTTCATTACAAAATTTCTGGTGACGATGGCGTCATAATCAACGTCCACGTGCGCCCCTTTTGTTGCTCGGAGAATATTCAGTCGAAAATCGATTTCTCCCCAAACGATTTTAAGCATGTCTACTCAGATTGTTTTTATCGCCTGAATATGATCTTGTCCCGCAATTCCCACTCACAAGTTACCTTTCTTGCGTGCACTTTGTCCTTTATAAAGCCCCACAAGAAAAACCAGGGTAGTAAACACGGTATCAGTAGATATGCTTACAAATGTTTGGGGGAGAAAATGATTTTCGACTGGATATTTTCCAAGCAACAAAAGGGACGCAATGTGGAGATTTATTATGAGGCCACCATCACCAGAAATTTTGTTAAAAAAAAAACTTTTTGAGTTAATAAACAGTTGACACTTTATAGTTTTTCAATATCTGTTTTCGTTTTTTTTTAATTTAATTTCTTTATGGGGTGAATAATTTGTGGACACCTTGGTCATTATAGTATACTACCATTTGGGCTAACTAAATCAGTAGTTTCAGAAAGGGATATTTTTTTTCTTTTAATGATGCGCGGTGCGAAGCAAGGCAAAGAAACTTCTCATTCTGTCCTGGTGTCTGTGTCTGTCTGTCTGTCTGTCTGTTTGCATTCACGTTAACTTTTGAACCCCGTAAAGCAATTTCAAGTGCTGCACTGAGTTCAGTAATAGCAGTAGTATGCCAGTTGATACTGGGTCAGTTAAAGTCATCCATGCAAAAGGGGCATGTCGGACATGGTGGACACCGCGTTGGTGAGCATGACAAGAAAACTGGACCAGTCGGTAGGGCAGCCTTTGATGAAAGTCGTCGGCAAACGCGGAACGAGTGAAAACTTTACTTTTTAATGGTAGCTTCCGGCATACCGACGCCATTCATTTAAAATAAAAAAGAAAGGGAACCCAGCTCTCTTGCTAAAAAAAAGAATTTTTATTCCTTTCAGACTTCTAAAAAGTAAATTTTCAGAATTTGTTTCACTTGCAGTAAATGCCTACTTGTCAGCTTTTACTAAATTTTAACCTTTATTTCAGGCAGGAGTAGGTGGGGGCGGGGGGGGGGGCTTTCTCGCTGTGAATAGAAATTCCTTAGGAACCGGTCATTATTTATGGCTGGGGGGAAGGGGAAGAGGGCCAGAGGAAATGAAAATGTGACCACCAAATTTTCGAGATGACCCCCTCTTCGAGACCCTGAAAAAATCTTGACCTCCCCCCACTCAAGGTCTAAAAACAATACGAGGCACCCCCCCCCCCCAGGAAAAAATTGCGTTTTTTCGTATACCTATTAAGACTGACTGCAGATGATTTCCTGTAGACAAGATTAGTGCTGTAGCCAAAGAAGTAAATAGCACTCCGCACTTACAAATTATCACCAGTTGTAAGGAAAACGTGCCTCGTCTTTAATGAAAAGACACGTTGGGTTGAAACTGTTGTATAAAACTCCGATGTTCCTTACACCCCTCCTGTGTTGAATTTCATGCAATACGTATGATGAACACACTGTCTGGTTGAAAGCCCACAACAACCATAACGTCGTCAGCACCTGAAAGACAGAAGAAGATCCAGGAAACCAGCGAGCAATGTTGTTTCCAAAGGAGAGTCTTATTGAAAAAGGACAATCTTGGGCAACGATGCTTGGGCTATTGGTAATTACAGCTTCAAAACCTTGCAAACACTCACATCATCAGGGGTGTGGGGCGCTTGCCCCCCCCCTCCTCAGACGCTAAGACATTTTTAGAGATTTTGACCGCTTAAAGTGCAATTTTTCAGGTTCAAAAATTACCTTTTTCTTCCAGTTTTGGTCAGTGTTTTTTTGAAACCCTCCTCTCCTGACGAAACCTGAAAAATGTATGACCCCGTCCCCTCCTCGAGAGGGCCCAGAAAATTCACGACCCCGCCCCAATTTTCTCCCCCCCCCCCCAGTGATAATGACCGGTCCCTTATTCATAGCTTCGTTATGTCAAGGGTCTACTTTTTTTTTTAAACTCGGATGTTGCTTTTACCACTTTTCAGAGTCAGAATAATTAGATTGTCCTCCGCCTTTGAAACCGCGTCGGGCAAACACTTGCGCAGAAACCCGGACTTCGACGATGTGAGAATGAGGGAGACAATAGAAACTTGTAGTGTGTTTACTGCGATGCAGTTGACAAATCCCCTGGGAGGTCTGTAACCAGAGGCACTAGCACTCCAATAAATATTGCATTCGTCGGGGAGTTAGTCGGGAGTTATAAATAATTCTTTCTTCCCAGCAAGACTGGGGAAAACGAATCAACTCGAGTTAGACGGCAGCCTTCCTAACATCCACTATGTTGTCGTTTATCTAGTGTCAATAGAAGATAAGGATTCAGACCACGACTTGTTATCTTCGGTAATTTACGCAATGCCTGAAGATGTGGGATGATTTGTGTACAATAAATTAAGCTAGAGGGCACCATTTTCACACAAAATTACGTACAGTTAATATTTCGACATTAAAGGGGGATTACCACCAAATGATAGGCTGCAGCATCTATAGCCATTTACCGATATCTAGTTCTGTCGAGCCCTTACTTTCAACAAGCGAAGGAACACACAAATAATTCTTTTTATGAAACGAACAATGATTATCAACGTGCCTCTTTTATTGAGTGTAAACTTCGTGCGTGTACGTTCACCAGGAACCAACTGGTAAAGTTAAGCCTAACGTGACAACGGGTACTTTTCATATATAGAACGACCGTTTTGAAACGCAGATTTTGAACCGCTAGTTGGGCGCCATCTAGTGGCAGTGATATCGTTAACCTTGACTGCTTGCGCTTTGGTACACGTGGACGCACCAAATTTACACTCAATAATTAAGGAGGCACGTGGCTAGTTTATTGTGTAAAAAGACATTTCTTTGCGCATTCCTTCGCTTTTTGAAGTCAAGTGCTACATAGAGCTAGATAATGGTAGACAGCGCTAGATGCTGCAGCATGTCATTCGGTGAATACGCACCTTTAATCGGAATACCTTCCTCAGAACAAAGCAGATCACCAGCATCTAACCACGTTTGCAATATTCCATCCACAATTAGCATAAGGTAGTCACCGTATGTAAGGGCGCGTTTATGCAACAAGTCATTCTCGCTGGCCGAACGCTATTTGCTAGTCAATCGTTACTTATTTATGATTAGTTTCCCGTTGCTATTAAGTGAATGCGGTAATATATAACAAATTGTATGTATTATAAATAACGACACGGATAAAGAACAAAGTGCTGCAGTAATGTTAAACATTGCAACAAGATTGTTGTCATTTCACGCTATTTCAAAAATTTGCTATTCTCCCTCAAAGTACAGCTTCTAGCTAATGATCAAACGTCGGTTGAATATAAATAGCTGCTCGCAGCGAGAATGCAAAATCTAACATGGCGTCCATTTCGTGGCTATCGAATCGAAGACAAACCATCGAATGCCAGCATACTAAAAACAATCCGTCGTCTTGCAGTGAAGTAAAAATTGTTTTCTTGTTGTCATAAATCGAAGCTCAAATGTTGCAAGCATCGTACGCCGTGTCACGAGGCACGAGGAGACGATTTGCTTCTGCGTCGTTGCCATGGTTTCTAATACGTATAGACAACTCGAAAGCCGCATACTCCAGTAAAGGCGAGAAGCAGCTAACAGATTTAGTATTGATCAAGTAAAAGCTAGTGAGCGAGAACACTGTTGTTGCGTAAACGCGCCCTAAGACATGCTGCGCCGAAAAGCAATTAATTTTCGAGAGGTTATTAAAGGCGCGTAGCCACTAAACTGACGCTATATTATAGTTCTCGCAGAAAGCAAAGGAACGCGGAAAGAAATGTCTTTTAATACAATAAACAAGCTACGTACCTCCTTATTATGTCTGCGGCCTTTCTTGAATTCTCCGCAGAAAGACCGCAGATAATCGATTGTATGTTTTTAGTAGCACAGTACCTTGTTCATATCCAAGATGGTTACAAAAACAATGGCGGCCGTCGATTAATGCCGCCCCCTCCAGGAAAACGTAGCCGACCATAAAATATTTGCAGGACTCAAGATACGCCACGCATACAATAATTACTAATTCAAAATTTGGTAGTCCTCGTACACCTGGAAGCAAGCAGTAAAAGTTAACGATATTACTGCCACTAGATGGAGCAATGGTAGAATATAAAGAATCTGCCATGGTGCTGTCTACTGGCAGTAACATCGTTAGCCTTTACAGCTTGCTTCCAGGTACACGAGGAGGTTAAATTTTTTTTTCTCAATTGTTAAGGTGGAAGGTGCAGA
>JAHWFP010161254.1:0-17271 GCA_023313725.1 Lithobius niger | reverse complement strand
GGGTTACGTAGTGGGTTTTTATACCCCACGAGGCCCACAGACTACGCCATAAATTTGCTATGAAACAAGGTCCATTGTCTGACAGGATACGATCGAACCAGCCCCACCGGAGCACGACCTCCTTCACACATTCGGCCACTTGTTTAGCTTTAGCCGTCCTGAGAGCAAAAAGTTCAGGCCAGGAACTAAACTCATCCAGGACTACGAGGATCCAACGTCGACCTCTCTTGGTTACTGGCAAAGGGCCAAGAAGATCCACGCACACCCTCTTCCAGGGGGCATTAGGAGGGTCCATAGTGGTCAGGAGTCCAGCAGGTTTTGACGTGTCAGTTTTGCAAGTCTGGCACTTCTCACAGCTGCGTACGAACTCTACTATGTCCTTCCTCATGCCAATCCACCCCACCAGCTCCTGCATCCGTTTTAAAGTTTTATAAACTCCAAAATGGCCTCCCAGTGGTGAGTTGTGAACTGCAGCAATCGCGTTATGACGTAGCGACACTGGTAAAAACGCCCTAAAACGTGTGTTACCTTCAACTACATCCCTAACGTTACGTGGAACATAAGTTCTGCACAAGATCCCATCACGCAAGCAGAGCCTACCCGGGGTAAGGATGCTTCCGTCCACAGCTGATGTACATTCAGCTACATTGCCTAGCCTAGCAATATGGCGCGATGACCACTTGTCACCAACCTGCGCCGCACGGATTTGTTCCAAGCTTGGAAATCCGTTGGGATTCTCGGTTACTTTTACACGTTCCACCTTGCAATCTACCATCAGTATGGGGTTTTTTGCTTCATCCTCATACATTCTAGAGATTGCATCTGCCACCTGGTTTTGAGACCCCTTCTTGTAACGGATCTCAAAATCCATTCCTTGAAGTTCAAGGATCCATCTCGCTAGTCTCCCTGAAGGCTGTTTCAAGGACTTCAAGAACGACAATGCACTGTGGTCTGTCTCAATCAGAAATGGGGCATTTTCGATGTAAGGCCTAAACTTGCGTACGGCAAACATTACGCTTCCCATTTCTAATTCAGATACGCAGTGTTTTTTCTCAGCATCCGACAGTTTTCTTCCTGCGAACGCCACTGGTACCAGTCCACGTCCTTCGACGTGTTGGGACAAAACCGCCCCAAAACCTGAAATCGAGGCATCTGACGAGATTTCGAACCTTTTATCCAGATCTGGTAATCCCAAAACACAACCTGACAAGCTGTCTTTGAGTTGTTGTACCGCATCTGAGTGTGTTTTGTTCCACTCCCAGACTGCACCTCCCTTTAGTAACTTGTAAAGACACGCTGCCTTGACATGGAAATCTCTGATGAATGCCCTATAGAAGCCCATCATTCCCAGAAATCGTCGGAGCGATTTCAAGTTACTAGGTTCAGGGTAATCCCGGATTACCAATACCTTTTCTGGTAGTGGTGACAACTCATTTGGTCTTATGAGATGCCCTAAATACGAGATTTCCTTAGCACAAAAGTGTACTTTTTTCAGATTTACTGTGAGGCCAGCTCTTCCTAGCCTACCCAGTACATCTGCAATGTGGTCTAGATGGCTCTGGTAATCCTGGCTGTAGATTACTAGGTCGTCAACATAGACCATAGCATGGGAATACATAGCATCCCCCAAAGCCATGTCCATAAGGCGTGCAAAGGATGCTGGTCCATTGCAAAGCCCATATGGCATTTTTTTGAACTGCCATGACCCCATGTGGCAACGAAAACAGGTATACTTCTTGCTTTCAGTTTCCATTCCGATCTGCAAGAAGCCTGATTTCATGTCCAGAACTGTAAACCACTTTGCCTTACCAAGCATGGAAAACACCTGGCTAGCATTGCTGGTTGGCTGCGAGTCTTTCACTGTCTTGCCGTTCAAAATTCTGTAGTCAAGACAAAATCTCTTAGCCCCCTCCTCACCTTTTTTAGGGGCAAGACAAGGTACAGCTCCC
Organism: Lithobius niger; assembly: GCA_023313725.1. NCBI lineage: Eukaryota > Metazoa > Arthropoda > Chilopoda > Lithobiomorpha > Lithobiidae > Lithobius > Lithobius niger. Next base: position 15,322 of record JAHWFP010161254.1, on the reverse strand, counting down.
CAAGGGGACACAGAGCGTTCTATTACATCTTCCCTGATCCATTCAATCATCTGGGCTTCAATAATAGCTCTTGTCTCCTTATTCACTGGTCTATGAGGTAGCCTTACTGGTCTGGTACCAGGTTCCACCTCAATCTTGTGTTGGTAGAGATGAGTGCTGCCTCGTTTTGATGTTAACACATGTTTAAATTTGTGTAAACACTTCCTAAGCTGCTTTCGTTGTGCATTTGAGCAATGAGCTTGTTGGATTTTTTCTTCCAATAAAGCATCATCTTTTGCACGCCTCTCTTGGTCTACCTCCACTTCCAATTGCTTAAGCTGTTCAAATTTCGTTTGATCAGCTTTTGCAAAAGGAATTGTTTCTTGTTCCTCTGGTCCTACACGCCAGCCACCATTTTGGATGTCCGGTATGAGGCCAGTCCGACCCAAGAAATCTCGTCCTAAGATAACGCTGTCTGCTGCGTTTTCTAGAACTAAGAAAGTCTGCTGTGCAGAATAGCCACCAGGCCAACGTACCGTTGCTCTACAATAACCACTACCTTGGATATTACCAGCTGCCAAAATAAAGGTTACACAGCAATCCCTGCGCCACTTTACGCCCTTTGCCTGCAAAGTACGTGCAGTAGCACCGGAAATGATACTTGAACTGGCACCCGTGTCAATCAGTGCCAAAAAAGGTTCCCCTGCCACTTTAATGTTTATTAAAGGTACAGTCCCTGATTTGGTTTCTTCCTCGACACCTTTAAACAAACGCACATTTGGTGCAAAGACACGTTTTAATGTGCCTTTCCACAGTCCAGCCCTAGCTCTCCAATCAGCACTTTTCCCGGTCGTAACGCGGTTTAACCAGGTTAACGACCTTCTTCTGCGTTTTTTGGCTTGTTAGGGCACCTATTGGACCTGTGCCCCTGTTCTTGGCACGTCCAACAACTTCCATCAAAGGGCTTTCTTTCCCTTTTAGGTTGTTCTGGCGTATTTTCTTTTGCAACACCCGCTTTCTGTACATTCGCTGCTTTTGGTGCAGCCTTTACAGAGCCTGTGGTGCTTTGCGTGTGATATTTGCCGGCTCGATACCCCCGTGGGTCAAGAGCAGCAAAAGACACCGGTTCAACCTTGTGTTGGAACGCCGGTGTGGTTCCCGTGCTGGTTGTCTGACCCGCACGTAGCACCGTTTCGTTCCTTGAAGGCTGACTTCCCTGCACGGCTTCACTGTAAGTGGTGAATCCGCGCCATGCCAAGCGTGGCTCTACAGACAAGGATGGGTTGGGGGGTGGCTTGTAAGTTCTCTGTGTTAGCAGAAACTGACTAACCTTGCCTCCTTCCCTCACCAATTCTCGCAGGGAGTCGAACCGACGACCCTGAAGATGTTGCCTATAGTCTGGGTGCATTTTTGCCAGAATATGCCAAATTTTCTCTGCTTGAGTAGCATTAGGCCATAACCGGTCAAAATACCCGCACACAGCTTGAACATAACTTGAAAAAGGTTCCACTGGAGCCTGAGTTCTTTCTTCAAGTTCTCTTTTTAAGTCCTCGATATAATTTGGACTTTCAAATTCCAAATTAAAATCTGACTCGAAGGTGTCCCAGTCCCTGTAAGGACCAAACACCCTGTACCAGCGTTCCGCCTCGCCTTGCATAGCAAGTGGAACAACGGTTTTCAGTACATAAGTTTCTGATAAGCTTAGTGCAATGCTGTACTTGTACAGCGCTTCCAAAAACTCAGACGGCGATTTTTCATCACCATGACCTTTGTACGAAGGCATGGCGATTTTTGGCGATTTTATGCTCAATCCCTCAAACTGATTTTGCATTAAATTCTGGCCTAAAAAATCGTCCCTATGTTGCCGGTTAAAATCCCCGGCCGCATAGCTAGGGCCAGTCCGGCCTTGCACATTTCTATGCTCAGCTTTCCTGTTCCTAGATGGCGACACTCTGTGCCTACGTTCAGGTTCATAATCCCTGAACGTATTTACATCCGGTGCATGCATCACTGGTTGTCTCCATTCGTCACGGTTACCGCACGTCTGTCTATCCACTCGGTCATGGTTGGCTCCAGGATAGCGCAGACGAGGATTACGTGTACTGTCAGTAGGCTCCGCAGCACGATTTAAACGTCTGTGAGCTACGACAGGCGTAGAGTGCAATGGCCTCCGTTCGTTCTTGTCATGTTGAGAAACATGACCAGGTTGAGCGGTGACATTCACTCTATTCCGGTTTTCTGGTTGAAAACAGCTTTCTAACTGCTTAAAAACCTTCTGCCGGAAGTCATTTGGCATGGGGCAAGCATCTGCCCAATTTCGAAAATCAGTGAAAATAGCAGCATTTCCACGCTGATCTTCTGCATCCTCACGATTTAATCTTGGGGGTGACAGACTTTTTTCCACACTCGAAATTTCCGAGTCTGAAATATCCGCATCATTGCCCCAAGAATCGTTTAGATCCTCACCTAAATCTTCCACTAAGGGTGCATTTCTGCATTCCTCAGTCCGTGCCCTTTTTCGCAAGTTTCCTAGGCTTGGATTCTGTGCTACTAAAGGCCGTTGATTCGGTGCAGCGTTTTTGTTTGCCATGCTTAACTCACAAAATCGCTAGTTTTGAAAAAAAAAATTCCAACTTTTTTTTTTTCGGTCACGAAGTCAATTTTTCAACTTTGGTCCTCCGGTGGCCCAAAATCTACTCAAACTCCAATCTTGGATACTGTTTTAAAATTACAGTCTCCAATAATTCACGAGTTTACTAGTATTTTGCAGTCTTAAATAATGAGTACTTAGTTAGCTCACTACAGACAACTCAACATTCAACCCGTACGTTAAAAAGTGTGCTCCTTCACTTGTTTAACCTCCACACTTATATTCGCAGCGAAAGACTTTTGCATCCCTTCCACTCCGTAATAATGTAGTGACTTTATTTTCCGAAGAAAAACGGTGATTTTTATTTTAGCGGTTTTTTAGGCCTACTAAAAAAAAATAACGCTTCTGTGAATACCCCTTGGGTTCACAAACAGCTACCGAGTTTAACGTTTATTTTTCATAAAAAATAAACGGGGTTCTTTTATTCATACTAGTCAGCACTCACTAGTTTAAAAAAAAGACGGTTTCCAAGGATACTCAACAACGCGGCCACAGGCTGAGTCCGAGGTCACCCCCAAATCGTAATTTTTCTAGACACCGAGTGTTTTGGTCGACCACTCTCATCTAGTCCAAAAACGACTGTTTTACTTTAATTTCTATTCCCAAATAGAAAAGAAAGTGGGTAGTTTAATAATGACAATGACAAGTCAAAATAAAACTTCGGCTATTCATGGTTTATCCAACAACGCGGCCACAGGCTGGATTCCACAAACTGCCTTCCCAAACTTGGAAAACGCTTATCATTCAGAATTCTAACAGAATCGGAAGCATTAAAAAATGTCGGATTCAAATCCTGAGGACAAGGCCCCCAAAATATGTAAGGTTGCTAAGGAAGTAGACGATTAGTTTCAAGACAAGGCTCAATTCCAATTTACTTCTTACTGTACAGCTAGGGGACTGCACACAATAGCATTACATATTAGGCATCAGCCAGAATTTACCCTTCTGACTGACCCTGTAGGCTCAAGAGGTTCTGACCGTTCAGTCCGAACCCCAAACACCAATTGCTGAGAGGCCAGGATCGAGCTGTTATATAGCTGCCCGAGTCCTAGCCTCGAAACCAAAGGATGACGGCTAAGCCGGCGCGATCCGGTTCTAACTGGAGTCGAACAATAGAACACTCTCGCACCCGACCGTTGGGCGCTGTGCCAACTCCCGCGTGTATGCGGTGGTTAGCAGCATGCGCACAACAGCTCTGTTAACGGCAAGGCGCACCCAGGGAGCGCTTGCTCCGTAGATTGCGTGTTGCCGTCGATGTACGCCGGTTACATGTTGTTCATAAATATCATTCCAGACACATCAAGTAGTCGAAAGTTAGGGCAATATTTGGCAAACAGGCCAAGGCTGTCGTTATTTCCGGCAGATATGTACAATTCTTCCAGGCGTCCTTGCTTTGCCAGAGATTCTATTCCCAAACGGGTAATGATACCGCGATTCAATTTGATATCCAATATAGTCAGTGATGGCAAAATTGCTAATTGGGACAATCCGCTGTCAGATAGGGTGGATTCGACATCAAACCCGAATACGCTTTTGATAACTTTCAGTTTCTTACAGCGCTCTGTCAGAATGAGAACCAAATCGTCGGTGATTCCGGCAAAACTCAAATGTTCCAGATTTCTCATTGCTCCGATAAGGGCGTACCACATTTCTAGTGGGGTGGCAAGGTCCATGTCACGGAATTTGACCATTTTTACGTTCTTCAAACACTTCAAACAAAAATTAAAAGTGTTAACAAATGTTGGTGTGCTAAAGTATAAATGAAGTTCGACGAGGTTTTTACTACTTGCCAACAGACTCTGAATCAGTAATGCGTCCACTGAGTTAAATGCCATGTAAACGAAAAGCACTTTAAGATTTTTACATGGCATGAGTGGGCATGGGAGGATTCCGAGTTCCAACGGGAACCCCAGGGCGTAATGCATGTAGCAAGTTTCCACATTTGGGAGAAGTGTAAATATTTCTCGCCAATCCTCTATTTCTCCCAAATTGTCGGTAATTTCCAGGACTTTAAGTGTTGGAGAGAAATGGCGTAGTGCACTTAATAGGAACTGAGTCGTCATCGTATCGGAACAAAAACAAAACCTTAATTCCTCGAGGCAGACACATCGATTCATGAGCTGGTGTAGGTGGAGTGAGTTCATGGAACCCCTAACACGAAACGTTTTAAGATTTCTGTTTATATTGTCAATATGAAATCCTTCACTACAATGTTGCAAAGATAAAGATTCCAAGACTTCGCAACATTTAAGAAAACGAGATAGGGAGCTTCCTTTACATGCACAGTTAAATAGGGTGACACTTCTTAGCTTTCGACAACCTTGCGACAAGCGCTGGAGCGATGTTTGAGTAACTGGAATCCTTACAAGTTTGATGGCTTGTAAATTAGGGCAGTATTGTCCTACTGCCCCTAAACATTTGCTAGTAACAGAAACTTTATCTACTTTCTCGTTTTGGAAGTCATAGAATGAATAACAACTTCGTTCTCGTGATAGAGTAAGCTTCGTCAAGTATGGGCCACAACGAGCCAAAATAGCTGACAGAATCGAATCCGTCAGTCGCCATCTACCAGTCATTGGGACTTTGTTTACTTCTAGAGGATCGAAGATCAACAGTTTTCTACCAGTCCACAGTTGGCCTTTACCAACCCACTGCCACCTCTTGCAGACACGTTCGGTTCTAAAGCGCTGTTTTATGTCTAAAAAGTTAAAAATGTAATCCAAGATTTCATCAGGCAGTTTGTGGATGGGAGTTTGGTACTGCACAACTGCATATCTACATTGTGGCTTCTCTAAAGATAACGTATTATGACTTGCTCGTTCCAGCAATACTGCTGATGGCCGTTGTGGTACCTCCAAAGGTAACTTCTTACCATTACTTCCTGGTTCCTGTGCAAATGTGGATCGTCGACAGTTTGGTTTGGCTAAAGGCAATTTCTTATTACGTCCTTGAAGACAGATCGGGAGTCTTCTTGGCTTCATAACACAAAACTGCTGTTTTTTGTACACCAAATTTTCTGATGACGCTTCCATAACACTGGAAAGGCATGTCGTGTCCTCGAATGCCACGTAGGCTATGCTGCATCCTTTTTTCACTTCTTTGACAGAGCCAAACTTTTGAAAGAAGTCTCGAATTTCGGAAATATTACACACCTGCCAATTGACGTGGCGAATCATTACCCATTTGGAATCAGCGTCGCTGGCAAAGTAATGATTATCGCTCCCCATTACATTTAACGGGCTGTCAGTTTCAATTTTTAATCGCTAAACTATGAAACTGGGATCGTATCGCTGCTCTCTTCATGATTCTGCTTCAGCGGGGGGCCCATGTAGCATAGCCATCTGCCCCATCACTCTTTTACACCATCTGGTCGCATGGTATCTCCTACATTGGCTACTTTTGGTGACGCAGTTACTTACTAGGTGGACACGAAAATACTTCGAAACAACCTAACTTAGTTCTCTCCTTCCTTCCTATGGGTACATGGTAGTTTGCAACAATCGCAACCAAACCCTTCCAAGATTGAACACCAGAAATTAAAAAAAAAAACGATGAAATGTTGCCTAAGTTTAACCAAGAATTTATACCCTAACCCAAACCCAAACCCTGTAAATTCTTGGTTAAATCAACAGGAAATACCTAATTATGATAACGCACTTACCGATTAATTCTATATAGCATCTGAGTGCGATCTATAGGTTTTAGCATCACTTACTGTGGCGTAAGACATTTCGCAAGCATTAGCTTTTGACATCTACGCATCAGCATTGAATTCCGATGCGTTTACGTTATTTACGTGTGAATTGAATTGAATTGAATTGCATTTTATTAGAGCTGTAGCCCTTAGCCAAGCGCTCTGCACAAACTACAAAACTGCAAAACAACAAATCAACAACTGCATCAATACGTACAAGTTAGACGCTATATGCCGTGTCAATGAAACTTGACTGAATTAGTACTGTGATCCCTGTTACGACACCGAAACATGAAAATTACTACTGGCTAGTCATATCCTGCGATTCGTCAATTCACCAAACTTGGCCACGGCACGCATTTGAACAAGCGAACCCAGGTGAGTGAGGAGGCGTCCCAAGTGCCTGCTGAAGATCGTCCTGAAAAGCAAACCGCCGCAGGTACTCCTGGCGTACCAACTGCCACTGAGGGCAAACAAAAAGAAAATGCTATACCGTCTCCTCTGCTCCACAGCTACAGAGAGGAGATGTAGCCCATCCTAACCGATGTGCATGACTACGTAGGAGGGAGTGACCAGTTCGCAACCGTGAACGGGCAGCCTTCCAAGAAGAGTCGGGGAAGTAGTAGAAGGGTGAATGCCAAAGAGGACCTGGTTGGTGCCTCCTGGGACGTAAAGGTTTGGGTTCCTTTACGTCCCTGGTGCCTCAACCCATTCAGGGTGCCAGCAAGAGAGGAGTGGGACCACGCACGCACTGATAACTGGACGCAGATCCATCATACTCGCAACGGCTGTAACAGGACGTAGCCTATGGAGGCGCTCTTCCTTTCCTAGCCCATCAGCCACCTCATTACCCTGAATACCACTATGGCCGGGTATCCAGGAAAGACTCACAGTAGTACTCATGCCGGCTTGGAACAGCTTCCAGCCTATTTCGTACACCAAAGGGTGGGCACAGTAGACCGTGTGGGAAGTACTCTCAGACAAAGAAGTCATGTCATTGTTTGTCGGGAGAAGAGTTAAAAGGACATATCTTCTCCCTATATTCGTGCATCCTGCTCGAAATAGCTTTTGTGATATTTCCATAGATTAGAGCGAATGTAGCAATCCCGTTTCTCACGAGGAGAAAAATAAGCAAATGAATGCCTTTGCAACATTTACACACGTCTGAACTAATGTCGCAAATCTGAGCCATACAGGGAAGCTAACCAGGTGGGATGTACATTTAACAGGTAATAGCACGCAAGAACAAGCACCATTTAAAAAGAAGCAAAGGAAACACACACTAGTACAACAGCGAAATCATATAATAAAAATATCTGAGAGTTAATAAGCCTTCAGTATGAATCTATATATCATTGAGATGAAGTGACCGGGACTCGAACCAACGGATCACAACCCCAACGCTCCTGCCACATGAGCCATCTCTCTCTTTTTCTCTTTTGGCCTTGGAGAGATGACCGAGATGATAGGAGCGTCAGGCTGTGACTGGAGTTCGTTGGTTTACGGCCCGCTGACGTTACATCAGTGAAATAGGTAAGGGCGTGTTTCTAGCTCACTAGCTTTTACTTGGTTAATGCTAAATCTGCTGACTGCTTCTCGCCTTTACCGGAGCATGGCCAGTAAACTGTAGTTATAGAGCCCTGACCGGAGCATACGGCTTTTGAGTTGTTTATACGTAGTAACCGTGGCAACGAGGAGGACGCAGCTCCTCCCCTCGTGCCGCGCGACACGAAGTACGAAGCGTCCGGCATGACAGCGTCAACAAGAAAACAATTTTTACTGTTGTAGGAAACGACGGACTGATTTCCGAATGCCAGCATTCGATGGTTTGTTTTCGATTCGACCCCCGAAATGGACGCCAAGTTGGATTTTGAATTCTCGCTGCGAGTAGCGATTTATTCTACCGTCGTCTGATCACTGCCAGAAGCTGTACTTCGTGCGAAAATAGCAAATTTTGGAAATAGCGAGAAAAGACAACAATGTTGCAATAATTTTTTTAATTACTGTTGCATTTTGATTCGTTATCCGTGTTGTTATTGATAATACATACAATTTGTTATCTATTACCGTATTCATTTAGTAGAAACGGGAAACTAATCGTAAATAAATAACGGTTGCCTAGCAAATAGCGTTCGGCGAGCGAGAAGATCTCGTTGCATAAATGCGCCCTTAGTCCATAGTACAGGATTGCCGAATCTTACCCATTTCTATAGGGTGTGATTTTGGATGCTGTTGAGTTATTGTGTTTTGTTTACTCCTTCCCGCAATTTTTTTCAGTAACGTGTGTTTGTTTATATTTCCCTGCGGTAACGATTTAGTAACGGTCTTGGATGCAGACCGTGAATATACGGCTGCTGCTGTACACAAACACGAAAATATAGCATCCCCCAAATTCGGTTGGAAAATGCTCTTTAAGTTCGCGTTGCGTTGATCGCGATTTATTGGTCGTCTCCATGGTAACAGCATAAAGGGATATAACGGAAAATGGATTCACCACTGGATTTATTTTATCTTTTTTTCCTTGAATCGAGTATTTTGTGTGTTTCCAAGTTTTTTAGACAACAGTAGTTTATTTTTGTTTATTTTCCGTTTCAAAGATAACTTACTTACAGACCTGTGAGGAAGACTTAAAACGAAATTCTTTTTCGACGCCCGAAATTTGAACTGTAGGCTACTTCAACTCTCACACGTACGTTGGAATGAAATTTACATCTCTCTTGTAGCAGCACGAACACGAGTGCAAATTATTCCAAATATTTCCCGAGAGAAGAAGGAAAAATAAAACGTTTGCTCGGGGTCGGGAACGCCATCCATGAAAATGGTTGCCACTAGCTAGCGCATCTCAAAACCAGGCTGTCTTAACGCTGGACGCCCAACAACGGAAATCGAAACCTTGCCAAAACGAGCTAATCACTTGTTTGTTGCTTCTGGCCCCAAGATTCCCAACAAGAGAGGGGTTGGGGTGGGAGGTTGTAAATTCGATTAGGGAAGGCCTACACTGAGATTTTTTGAAAGAAAATAGTAAGCTTTTCCCATAAACAGAGAAAAAGGCTAATGAGGACTTTTTTTTATCAAGGAATCAGGCGCATAAAGATGAATTGGAAATCACGTAAACCAAGCGGCTGCATCGATTATCTATTTGCAACCTGGATTTCTGTATACTTTTTCCGCTTCTGCCACTTTTTCAACGAAAATGTTGAGGCGCACACCTCTATCACTCACTGCAACAGAGATCGCTATTATATAATCTAAAAGTAGTGACCATCACAATTGCCAGTTAAACATGCGTTAGCTTTTAGGCCTAGTTTTAGATTTTAGGCCTGAATTTCAGCTTATAGGCCTAATTTTTTTTATCTGCTGTTTTAATTACGTAAATAGCAGCTAAACGGAGAATTTAGCTGAATTCTTTACGCACAGAACGTAGCTTCGTGCAAGCATTAAGTCCTCCCCAGACAGAAAACAATTTCATGCAAAGGGATGCGTTACTACGTGCCTACAAGGTCAAAGTTGGTGCACTCAAGTAGTGAGTGTGGCGTCTATTGACCGATTTTGACGTCTTTGGTAAACCATCCTGTGACGCCACGCAGCCGCGAGTCTGGTTAGGGCTTTACAGAAACTGTCGGTTCCGTAACTCATAAATGTTTGAGAATAACCCTAGCGCGAAATTGAGAATGGGTTCGACATTCCGTGTACAACATCTAGAGCGAACGTGATAAACGAATTGGTGCGTTAATTTTCGGTAATAAAACTTTTTCAGTTGTTCTCTCCGACGGACGAAACCGCCTTACGATTGCTTTTACTGTTTTTTCCTTTTTTTTTTCTTTCTTTTTTTTTTTAGTCTTCTGTACGGCCGAAACGGCTGAAGAGGCCATAACATCTACTTTGTCCCTCCGTCGCCTTCTTCAACTCCGGAACGGTACTAAACAGAAACCATCGGTTTTCACCATTAAGATGCAGCGTCCAAAAATTATCTAAACTGAATAAAAACAAAAACCGTAATGTATGTAGCGGAAGTGCCCACAAGTGGCCCACAAGTGGCCGGAAGAGGCGTTTTCCAACATGTCTAAATACGCAGCCCTGGTTTTGCGTAGCGCTGAATAGTACTGACGCGTGCGCGCGCACGAGGGAAGTCGTATCGTAAGGATCACGCATTCAGGCCGTCATATTCGACGACCTGGTTTGAGACTCACCGCGCGCAGTTTAGGTAGGCGTTGGCGCGTCGGGTAGGGAGGGGGGGAGAGGGCGAAGAGAGATTTGAAAGTGTCGGAACACGGGACCACGGGTAGTTGCGTGCCGCTACGACACAATAAACTGGCTGATGCATAACGCGCGTAATTAATTCAACATCACGTGTTTGGGTTGTGCAGGGATTTGCAACGCTTAGCAGCACTCAAAATGGCGCCCGGATTTATGGTGATGAACGGCTATTACCGCCGACTGCCTTCCGGTTTGCGACTAACGCCGTTTGTCATTCGTGTTGTGATGGGTGTGTCGCGCTGGCTGGTCGGTTGGAGAAATTCAATTCGAAAAAGTTGCCTTGAGCGTAAGTATATATGTTTGCTCTCACTTGCAACCCGTCGCGTCAGTCTAATCGAAAATCGAAAGAGACCCCCAACCAGTTCCGTTGACAGCAGGACCTTTTAGGCCGTGAAAAGAAATAGCATGTTTGGTTCTCGGGCATTTTCATTCCAAAAGCAACCAGGCCACGAGGCTTTTTTTTGTTTTTTTGTTTTTTTTTTGTTTTTATAGCAGTAACTATCGGTAACTATAGTCTGCTTTTAACGCCCCGACACAGTTCTATTTTAATTTGACATGTCCACTGTGAGCCTTCTTAGAGGCTTTATTTATTTCCAAATTATGGATTTGTGATAGTATTGGAGATTCTGTGACTTTTTCTTGAAACTCCAGCACACACACATGCTCTTTTGAAATACAGATGAAAACTATTTACGTTGACTTTTGGGCTTAAATATCAGACTCCCTGAGCGGGGAATTGAACCCACGACCTCTGAAACCAAAAGCCGAAGTCCTGCCATATTGACACGGTCAGTATGGCTCAGTATTAAAAAAAGAAAACCAACAAGTGTAGTCCTCGTCAGTATGGCTCAGCGGTAGGACTTAGGCCTTTGGTTTCAGTGGCCGTGGTTAAGTCCAAAAGGCAACGTAAATAGGTTTGCATCCGTATTTATTTAACCCACCTCGAGCCCGTTTGGCTTTCCGTCCTGTTCAATTTTAAATATGAAATCGGAGCTTGGTAAAGCTGGTAATTTTTGTAAGATAGCATCTTTAATTAGAAATTAGTTTTATTTTGTAGCCCATTTCAGTGTACTTTTGTTACTTAATGTTTCAATGTACGCAGCGACGTCCACACGGGTGAGGGGAAGGTGAAAAGCCCCTACCTTCATGGCAAAGGGCCTTTTTTTGTAAAAAAAAAAAAAAGTCGACATTTGCTTGAGCGGCACGTAATAGGGCAAAAATTGCAAAGAAAGGGGTGCAAAGAGGGGAAGAAAAAGGTAAAAAAAAAAAAAAAAAAAAAAGTCTCCAGAAAAAAAAAAGTAAGTTGCTCCTGCCCTCTCGGGAGCCTGTGCACGTCCCTGAATGTGCGGCCTAAAGAAAAATAAGTTTATAAAAAGAAAAAAGAAAAATGTGTACTCCCCACAAAAAAAAGGCTTGCAAGGAGGCCACGTCGAGAGGGATTTCACCCCCTCAACTTTGCCTCGATCCGTATCATATCATCAGGGGAACAGAATTTATATTTTATCTTCCATCCCCTCCCCCCATCCCCACCGTACACAATGTGGGTTAGTCTATTTCATCTCTGCATCTTTCCTGGAATTTCTTCCCTTTTTACTAAAATAAAACAATATAGGCTACTGTACCGCTTGTATCACTTCCACGTACGTCATCTGTTCTTTATACTTATTGCGAATTCAAAACGTTATTTTTGTTCTCCAAAGTTATCGAATAACGGCGAAAAAGAATAGTGGCTCGTTGTCGGAAAGAAGAAAAAATGTGGCTCGAAGGCAGAAATTTGAGAGACACACAAAGACCGTATTGATTTTGCCGTCCATGAAAATGTCGTAGGCTGGTCGGGTTATGTCGTTGTTCTCTTCTTTTGGTTTGAGGCTAGCTATAGAGACTGCGGTATGCGCCTGCTGTCAAGGCTACGAGGAAGATGGAATCCACAATTATTATTCTTGGTCGTAAGTTAAGTTCCCTAAACTGCCTTCTTCTTTCTTCCCTTCCTCCTTGAACTGTAGGCTTATCATCCTCTCCCCCCCCCCCCAAACACGCAATGAATTTTTTTTACGACACACGGTTCATCCAAAACAAAATGTTTAATATATTTTCCAATAATCTGCCCAGTATTTTCCAGTGAGTGCTGTTTGAATATGTTGATGTTGGTGTACGTATGGGTTCTGTTTTGGGTCCGCTCCTTTTTTTATTTATTTATTAGGCCTTACATACATTAATATTCAGTGATGTTATTTATGCTGATGCGTTATTACTGATATCACTTAAATTATTTATTTAAGCGAAAGGAAAAAAATGGCTCAAGAGGGATATCCTAAGTATAGGCTACTCCATAGTCAGTATTTTCTAAATGGCATCCAACAATTTTGCATCTTGTGTGTATATTGTCTCGGTGGTTATTTGCGTAGCCTGCTCTTAATAAAGGTAAAACGAATGATCGAGATAGGCTGCTTGTAATATTGGTACTGATAGAGAAATCGAGCATTTCTCATGTTTGGCGCCCGAATTTATCACTATGTAACAGTGGCGGGTTGGTCGTCACAATTTTCCTCGTGTAATATGCAAATATGTGCTTTTAACGTTTGTTTTTTTAAACAAAGGTTCCATCTCAAAACCCACAAACAAAAATGTATAACGTTTCGTGTTGTGCTAAGCTCTCTTGTTTGTATCGCGTTTGAACCTGACGGCCCACATACTCTTCATGAGTATGTGGGCACTCTTCATCTTCATGAGTAAGTGGCCACTCTTCATGAGTATGTGGGTACTCTTCATCTTCTTGAGTAAGTGGGCACTCTTCATGAGTATGTGGGTACTCTTCATGAGTATGTGGGCACTCTTCATCTTCATGAGTAAGTGGGCACTCTTCATGAGTATGTGGGTACTCTTCATGAGTATGTGGGCACTCTTCATGATTATGTGGGTACTCTTCATGAGTATGTGGGCACTCTTCATCTTCATGAGTAAGTGGGCACTCTTCATGAGTATGTGGGTACTCTTCATCTTCATGAGTAAGTGACTACTCTTCATGAGTATGTGGGTACTCTTCATGAGTATGTGGGCACTTTTCATGATTATGTGGGTACTCTTCATGAGTATGTCGGCACTCTTCATGAGTATGTGGGCACTCTTCATCTTCATGAATATGTGGGCACTTTTCATGAGTATGTGGGCACTCTTCATGAGTATCTGGGCACTCTTCATGAGTATGAGGGCACTCTTCATGAGTATGTGGGCACTCTTCATGAGTATGTGGGCACTCTTCATGAGTATGTGGGCACTCTTCATGAGTTTGTGGGCACTCTTCATGAGTATGTGGGCACTCTTCATGAGTAAGTGGGCACTCTTCATGAGTATGTGGGCACTCTTCATGAGTTTGTGGGCACTCTTCATGAGTATGTGGGCGTTTCATGAGTATGTGGGCCCTCTTCATGAGTATGTGGGCACTCCTCATAAGTATGTGGGCACTCTTCATGAGTATGTGGGCGCTCTTCATGAGTATGTGGGCACTCTTCATGAGTATGTGGGAACTCTTCACGAGTATCTGGGCACTCTTCATGAGGGCACTCTTCATGAGTATGTGGGCACTTTTCATGAGTATGTGGGCACTCTTCATGAGTATGTGGGTACTCTTCATGAGTATGTGGGCACTCTTCATGAGTATGTGGGCACTCTTCATGAGCATGTGGGCACTCTTCATGAGTATGTGGGCACTCTCCATGAGTATGTGGGCACTCTTCATGCGTATGTGGGCCGTCAGGTTCAAACTCGGTACAAACAAGAGAGCTTGCCACAATACGAAACGTTATAAATTTGTAAAACGCTGTACAGCCGATTTGTGACTTTTTTCCGTTAAGGAGAGTTCATAAAAGCCAGTGATTTTAACATTCAAATGTATATGAGTGATGGGTTTACTGTGCCGGGAACAGTACAAAAGTGCCTTATGTGCCCACAACCGACAAGACCTATTCTTCGAGTGCGGCGTGTTCAACTACCAAACCCAAAATAGTTATTAAAACTCATGCATCAACTTATGACGCATCAGTTTTAATAACTTTTTGGGGGAGTTTGGTAACAAACACTCCACGCTCGAGGAATAGGTCTTGTGGGTTGTGGGCACATAAGGCACCTTTTTTCTTTTTTCGACACAGTAAACCCATCACTCATTTACATTTGAATGGTAAAATCACTGGCCTATATGAGCTCTCCTTAAGAAACTTCTACAATTTATGCAAACATATGCCAAAACTACCCGACAAATGAAAAGGAAACGCAACAAACTGACTCATAAAGCGTATCGCAGTACAAAAACTTGTGATGGTTCCCCCCGAAAAAAACTTAAATTTTAACGTACAAAAATTGTAACTATTTTCAAGGAGACGCAGTTACGATATCCAGTAGCTATCAAAACAGGCGTCTTTGGAAATAAGTAATTTCTTTACTGTAGTTAGGTGTGTTATAAAACTTGCTGCCAAGGAACTGTGTTATAAGCAGTTTTTCTTTAGTAACTTTAGGTTGAATGACATAATTATTAGATTCACTGCTCATGTGGTGGTGGTTATTTTTCTTATTCAAATTATTGTACTTATTGCTTTCATAAATTGAATTTATTTTGGGTTCAATTTCATCGTAAATTTGATTTGGGTCTTTGTACGATTTAAGGAAATTCCAATTTTGTTTTTTTAGTTGTAAAATGATTCCTTTGTTATCTAGACACACGCTAGTGTGTCGCCGCCAAGTAACAGTAG
>JAHWFP010161253.1:0-11860 GCA_023313725.1 Lithobius niger | reverse complement strand
AGCAGTCATCTGCATCTGCAGCGCAGCCAGCAGGACATACGATGCCATCTACCGACGGAACGGCAAATTATAAAGCCCTAACCAGACTGGCTGCTCGCTGCTGCACGCCGACGCAGTACGGTGTAAAAAAGACTTCAATATTCGTCCTTAACGCAACACCAACCACACGATTGCTGAAGTTTTGACCTTGTAAGCACGTAGTCACGCACAGCTTCGCACGAAATTTTCTTCTGTCTGGAGAGGCCTTAAGAGCAGCAGCCACGGCCCGCTGAGATAGTAGCTGCGCCCAGTACGCAACGTCCAGCAGCGCGAATATACGATGCCATCTACCGACCGAACGGCAACTTAATGAGGGGGGGGGGGGCGCCCAGGGGGGGAGGGGAGTGAGACGACGCGGAATGAGCGAGCGAAGCGAGCGACTCCGCTAGTAATACTATAATTAGCATACTACATGCAATGTAAAATTCCGCTCCCCACCCCATAAATCAAGTTTATAGTTTACGCCTACGAATGCCCAAACCTTTAAACCATGCACCCTCCCTATTTTCCCACTCGTCCACCTTATTTTCGACGTATTCTGATCGTAAGCCTATCTTGCATTTTTCCTGAAACGTTTTTCCCGAAAAAAAAAAAGCCGATGAAAGCACTTTTTCTTGCTGGCTGGGCGGGGGGAGCATTTGCATAGTCCTAGGTAGCAGAAATATAAATCCACCTCTGCAGTGAGCAAGTGACGCAAATTCTTCTAGTCAATTGCTTCCTGTTTACCATAAACTTGTAATCTGCCCTTTAATGGAAGTAATCTGTAATGCTATAATGATTTGTAAATTTGTTAAAAAGTGCGCGCATTCGAACGTCCAGGGTTTTCATGCTTGGATGAAAGTTAGGGCATTCGTAACGACAATACGTTTTTTCATTACTGGCCAATTGTTGCGACCGGGCTGAAAATCACTCAAAAGAGTATTAGGCTTCGGCAAAAAAAAAATAATAAACGTAAAATCAGAAAGTAATCACATACCGAACGTGACTTTCTGTGTTGTGAATGATGGCTCATTTCTTTGGGCCTAATCTCTATCAGTTTTCGTTTACTGGAATCTGAAATTTAACTGCACTCATTGATGCAGCAAAGGCACGGAACTCATGCACTTGCTTGTAGAGGCAGCCCCTAAGCTTCACTGCATGGCAGTTAAAACGTTCAGGGAAGACTTTGTTGCTATTTTGTTTTCCTCATAACTATTGTAATTATGCTCCGATTTTCAATCTGTTTTCGTAATTTGTCATGTTTAATGCTCACATACAACTTTGTAATTCACTTTTATGCTGTATCTAGTGCCGTTTGAGAGATAGAATGTGAATGACCTTGAATGCTGTTTTCAAGGTCATTGAAAATATCTTCATTGGCTTTGCCATATCTGACTTGCATTACAAATATGTCTTCAGAATTACCATAGGACCATTATATTGGCAGTTATTTGCGTGTGACCAGACTTTTGCCTCACCCTGTACATAATAACATTTGTTGCCCTAGCAACTGGTCTGGCAAGGATTGTTAATCAGTCATGGCCAACCAAATAGTACGTTTTCGGATCATCTATAGGAGAATCAGTTTACTTCAGGCGACATAAGGATAACAACAAATTAACAAATTTTAGTAAAAACGACGTGGTCGACGACAGTTTTACTTGAAGCCAAGAAGCACGCCTGGTCAGTGCTTCCACCTCGTTATATTTGAATCCCAGTGGAGGAAAGTGTAGAATAGAATAGAATAGAAAAACCCGACGGTGTAAGCTAGAAAAAAAAGAAGCTTGGGGCGCCGGGCTCCTCGAGTCGAAAAATTTCCCACACAAACAAACCAACCAGGGGCCAACCACCAAAAAAAAAAAAGCCTAAGCAAGAAAGTGGTCCAGCCGATTTTTAAAGGAATCAAGCGAAGGGGAAAGAATAGCCGAGACGGGCAGGGCATTCCAGACTTCGACCACACGTTCAGAAAAAAAACCTGTGCCGAACTTGCCGGAGAAGATACTGCTACAGAGTTTGAGGGGGTGCCCCCTGATCATAGCATGAGAAAAACGGAAGAAGTCAGCAGCCTGGACGTAAGATTTGGTATGTGAGGACAAGATCTCCACGGAGGAGTCTGGTTTTGACAGAGGTCAGGTTCAGTTTGTGAAGAGGGTCTTCGTAAGAAAAGTGTTTTGAGGGGAAGGCACCATTTCGTGAGGCGGCGCTGACAAGTTTCTAGACGGCGAAGAGAGAAGCATAACAGGGGCGGCCAATCTGGGAACAGAAATCAAGCCAAGGAAGGTTTTGCACAAGAAAGAAAACAGCTTTGGTGAGACAGCAGAGAAAGTTTTAAGAATACAGTGGGCTTTAAAAAAAAAAAACTTTGCCGATGATATAATCAGTATTGGTATGCAATTTCAGATAAGAATCAACCAAAATGCCCAGGCGGTAGCTGCAGTGTAATGTCAGTAAGGTCAGTATTGGTAATGACAAGATCAAGTAAACTAGAGTTTTCTTTCTTTTTAGATAATTAAAGTGTAACGAATAATGCTGCATAGGATTGCATTAATGAGCAGTAACCCGATGGCCCATCATCTGCCCCATGATGAAGCAATCACTTAAGACTAATGCAAAAGGAATCGAAACTAATTACCTGAACAAACAGGAAAAAATCATTGGAGCTGGAATCCCCATTGAACGCACAGATGTCCAGGCACACAAATAAACAAGCGGCTGCAGCGATAATATTCTAGTCGCAACAGGTCTTTTGTACAGTTCCGTCACTTCTGCTTCATACTTCCGGGTTTTCTTTAAATTCATTTTAACCAATTTTTGGATGCTGAATCTAATGGTGAAACCCGTTTGTTTCTGTCTGGTACTGTTCAGTTGATGATCAGCTTCCTCGGCAGCAACTTCCGGCCACTTGTAGGCACTTCCACTTCATACTTTCGTTATTTTTTTATTCCTTTTAACTAATTTTTGGACGCTGAATGTAATGGTGAAAACCGTCTCTCTATTCGGTATACTGTCCATAGGTGATGGGATCACTTATCGGCCACTTGTGGGCCACTTCCGCTTCATACCTCCGTTTTTTTTTTATTCCTTTCAACTAAATTTGGACACTGAAGCTAATGGTGAAAACAGTTTGTCTCAATCTGGTACTGTTCCGTACACGATGGGCTCACTCGGCCACTTCCGCTTCCGCCACTTCCAGTTTATTAAAATTCCTTTCAACTGAATTTTGGCCGCTAAATCTAATGGTGAAAACTGTTTATTTCTATCTGGTATCGTTCCATAATTAATGGGCTTTTGTTGGCTATTCTCCATGAGTACTTGTCGGCCACTTCCAGGCACTTGTGAGCCACTTCCGCTTCAATCTTCCGGTTTTTTTTTGTATTCCTTTCAAACTTTTTTTTGGACGCTGAATCTAATGGTGAAAACGGTTTTTTTTTTATCGGATACCGTTCCACAGATAATGGGCTCTTGTTGGCCATTCTCCATGACCACTTGTCGGACACTTCCAGGTACTCGTGGGTCACTGATCTGCTTCATACTTCCGGTTTTTTTTAATTCCTTTTAACTAATTTTTGGACGCTGAATCTAATGGTGAAAGTCGTTTTTTTTTTCTATCTGTTACCGATCCATAGATAATGGGCTCATTTGTCTGCCATTTCTGGTCACTTGTGGGCCACTTCCGCTTCATATGTCCGGTTTTTGTGTGTTTTCCTTTCCTTTAATTTTTGGGCGCTGAATCTAACGGTGAAAACAGTTTACCTCTATCTGGTACCGTACGGACAGACGGACAAAGTCGTTGCACTTGTCTTCTCAGCCATTTCGGCCATTTCATCCCTTTTGGCTGTACAGAAGACTAAAAACGAATTACAGTTCATTCGAACGAAACGAACTATAATTGAACTTCAGCTCCAAGAAACCAAGACTGTTTTAATTTCTTGGTAATATTAGATAGTGAACGCAATTTGTGCTTGAATTAGACCATGTCTGTGTGATTGTGTGTGCGGGTGTGTGTTTATTGTTTAATATCTGTATTACGAAGGCGTTTTGTTATTTGGGATTTGTTTTGTCCGTGTTTGTGGGTTTATGTTTTTAATCCTGTCTCACATTCTATTCTGTATGCTTTCGTTGCTACAAGTTTTCACGATTCCATTATGTTGTTAGTTGGAGCAAGAATTCATTGGATTTGGGAGGAGAATTTGTAGCTCTAAAAAGTCCGTATTGAAACGTGTTACATTCATTCCAATTAGTTCCATCCGAGTTTTCAGAGGGAGCCACACGTTCCATCTGGTAATTTTTGATCATTTTTCAGCTCAAACCTAAAGTAAACTAAATGACAACTAAGCTAAGCTAAATAATAAATTAAATACAAGCTAGTTTCGTTTAGTTTAGTTCAATTTTAGGCTGAAAACTGAGTAGAAATTCCTACATAAAACTCATGGCGCCCTCTGTAAATTTAGACGGAACTAACAAGAATGAATCAGACGTTTCAGTATGGGGTCTCAGTACCGTAAATTCTGCGATGGTGCCAACAAATATCTAATTTCAGTATAGTGTTGAGGTCAAGTAGGTGTCGCGCTATAGTGTTGTAATTCGAGGGCAAACGCCCTAAAACCGAAAGACCTATCCCCCACACAGAGGCGGACTGGCGGGTCAAGAGGCCAGTCGGGAAGGTGACTGCCAGGGGCCACTTTTTTTTTACAACTTATTATGGGAGAGCCAGGGACGTAGCGAAGTCCATTTGGCTTTGGTTGGGGGGGGGGGGGTAGACAGTTAACATGTGTGAAATCATGCATTGCAGCTAGGGGGTCTGGGGGAACGCTGTGAGCTCCCCCAGCGGGGTCCCAGACGCTGACTGAATTTTAGGAGTTCTGAGACGTTTCGTGGCTTCAAACGATACATATTAGACATTGCTTAGGGCGCCACATAAATAAAAGACAGTAGGGTAACAGTAGGGTAATGAACAGTAGGGAGAGACCATTAAAAAAAAAAAAAACCCTCCCGTGGCTTAAATTTAATTTTGGTGGCTTTAGAAGTATGCAGTAGTGGCGCCAGCCAACTCCAGGAAGGGGGGCAATGATTCCCCGACGGGGAGGCAAAGAAAATGAACACTTTTTTTTATTGAAATATGATGCACTTTAGCAGGGGTCCGGCGAAACCAGCTTGGGGTCTGGGGGAGCGCTGTAAGCTCCCCCAGCGGGGTCCGGGGCAGAGCCCCGGAAGCCGTGGCATTTTACGTTATTTGAGGGCCTATTTTCGGCTTCCCGAGACACGTTTGCAACACATTGTTAAGCAAATTTTGGATGTTTTTCGTAAAAATTCTTTAGCATGAGAGGTCATAAAAACCTAATTGTGACCAAAATTCTTTTTTTTTTATATATATTTTATTTACAAATTAAATTAACTGGTGAATTTAAATAAAAAAAATTAATTTACCGTTAACAAACACTTATAATTTAGGTTTGAAAAGTATTGTTGCTTACTTTTCAAATGGCGGAAGATTCAGATGACGTTCCTGAATTAACTGAGAATTAGTTTTAAATCACAGTGGCGATGGGCTAAGAAGAAAAGAGCTACTAGCAAATTAAACCTCCAACTATTCTTCAATTTTTAATTCTCTGCTCGATTTTTATGGCATTAACTCTTATCAGACTTCAACTGACGAAAACTTTTTCTGTACAAATTTAGCTGACGTTTCGGCTATAACTATAGCAAGAACACACAGTCGGACCTCAAAGGTATACGGCCATTAGTGAACACAGTGAATTTTTTTTTTAGTTCTGTATTGGTTAGACGGTGAAGTTGAGTTTGCGTCCTGTTGGTTGGGAGGCCGGGACTCTTGACCACTGGGCTGCTATTGCTCCGTTTGTTTGGGGTGTGTGTGACCTCTCACGAACTTCGCGTTGTGCGTTGGGCTTTTAAAATCGGGCCTTCTCCTTTTAGCGATAACTAGTAAGGCGTTGGCATCCCAAACGTGTCTCATAACTAAGATGTCTGTTAAATCATGGCGTTGACGGTCTTAGGCAGCAAATCAATTTTCAGTTTAGCAACTTACTGTACACGATTTTCGCTCATTTCATTGGTATCATGAATTCAAGCTAGAATCCTTAACAAGTTTAGCTTTATACATATTTAGTTAACTTTTCTGCATTAACTAAGACAAATTTTAAATATTATGGAGGTGATGAGGTCGCAACAGTAGGACTATTGGCAAACAAAACGGCAACTGTATTTTCACCTTTTTCCCCCGATATTTTTACGAATTTTATGTCGTCATGTAGATTTCGTCTTACAGAATTAAAAAAAAATTCACTGTGTTCACAAATGGTCGTATACCTTTGAGATCCGACTGTGTGTTCTTGCTATAGTGATAGCCGAAACGTTAGCTAAATTTGTACAGGAAAAGCTTTCCTTCCAAGTTTTCGTCAGTTGAAGTCTGATAACAATTAATTCCATAAAAAAGGAGCAAAGAATTAAAATTGAAGAATAGTTGGCGGTTTAATTTGCTAGTAGCTGTTTTCCTCTTAGCCCATCGCCACCGTGATTTAAAACTAATTCTCAGTTAATTCAGGAACGTCATCTGAATCTTCCGCCATTTGAAAAGTAAGCAACAATACTTTTCAAACCTAAATTATACGTGTTTGTTAACGTTAAATTAATTCTTTTTAAATTTAGATTCACCAGTTAACTTAATTTGTAAATAAAATATATATAAAAAAAAAACAGAATTTTGGTCACAATTAGGTTTTTACGACCTCTCATGCTAAAGAATTTTTATGAAAAACATCCAAAATTTGCTTAACAATGTGGTGCAAACGTGTCTCGCGAAGCCGAAAATAGGCCCTCAAATAACGTAAAATGCGTTAGCTTCGGGGACCCCACTGGGGAAGCGCTGTAAGCTCCCCCAGACCCCCAAGCTGGTTTCGCCGGACCCCTGCTAAAGTAGGTCATATTTCAATAAAAAAAAATGTTCATTTTCTTTCCCCCCCCTCCCCCCCGTCCCCTGTCGGGGAATCATTGTCCCCTACCTGGAGTTGGCTGGCGCCACTACTGTATAGTTGACTGTAGAAGTATTAGTTCTACCACCGAATTCCAAGTTCTTTTGACCGGGCGCAGAACCAAATTCTTCCCAACCGAGATGGCCTTCCGTTCCTCTCCCGACTTTCGTCGTTTTAAAGCATATTGAAGATTTGTCATCGGTTCGCTCATATCCGTGACAGAAGAAACGTCCTCATCACTTTCTCTTTCTCTTATGACCTCCATGGCTAATAGTAACCGACTGATCCGTGCATTAATGTCCTGTCAGTTAATGCAATCACTCCATACAAAATGCCTACGTACACTATGTAAATTCAACAAGAGCCGCTTCCGTACAATACGCAGGCGCAGCTGCTCGTTCATTCATTCATTAATCGTAATGACGCCAGGAACCCCATCTAGTAAACAACGGCCAGCTGTGGTTGAAACTCGGAAATTTCGGCGTCGTTCAGGACAAAAAAGACTTATCAAAACCTACGTTGCTTGCAAACTGAGAAGGGTTAATTTAGTAGGTACAGCCAAAAGGTGTGAAACTTAGCAAGAATAAATAAAAGAGTAACCGAGTATTACAAAAAATTAAATATTTAAAATAATACACTGAATTTCCTTTTTAACTTATTCATTTCTGCTGAGAGGCCACTAGGGCGAGAGGCCAGTCGGGATTCCCGACCCCCCGACCTTGCCAGTCCGCCTCTGCCCCCACACGCCTTCCCCAATTATGCTATACGGGTGATTAAACATGAATTATATTAGTTTTTGATGGCATTTATTCTCGCAACCAATGTTTCTAATGGCCAAGACATATAGGTTCCGGAGAGTATGGTCCTGGAGGATGAATCGATTATGTACGTGTAGTTATCGTTAGGCAATTGGTACCTCAGCAAATTGAAACGATAAGGCACCAAGGATAATCCACTTGTGATTTTCCTAACATTCCGTGCCCAATGGAAGATTTCTTCGCAGACTAGTTTTATTTTTGCCTTCCCATGTACCTAAAGAAGATCACTTAATAAATTAACTAAGCAAAAAACGGCTTCGCCGTTTAGAAAAAAAAAACATTAGAGCTCGTATCCCCATACTCACAGCCCTGAAGGTACACGAATAAAAACGGATTAGAGTTCACTCGAACGCAACGAACTATAATTTGTGTTCATTTTGTGTATGCAGTTTTATCTTTCAATTTTGTAGCGTTTTGCTGTTTATGGCGTCTATTTTGTGTGTGTTTGTGGGTTTACGTTTTGCGAATTGGAGTTCAAATTATAGTTCGTTGCGTTCGAGTGAACTCTAATCCGTTTTTATTCGTGTACCTTCAGGACTGTGAGTATGGGGATACGAGCTCTAATGTTTTTTTTTCTAAACGGCGAAGCCGTTTTTTGCTCAGTTAATTTGTTGGCTTTTTTCGCTTCATTTTATATGTGTCCACCGATTTTTGTTTTCGAAAAAACGGAACATTAGAAATGGATACTTACGTTTAGGTTCCGCCGAAGGTTTGTTCCATGATTATTATTTGATGGCAACACATAGCGTATTTCTGGATTTAGCATGCGTCATCTCGATGAGTAGTTGATTCTGGATTGTTTCAGTATCGTGGCAACAATCGCCGAAACAATTCAACTGGCTTCCCGAAGCCCGCATTGAAAAAGTAAATAAGTCACTCAGTCATGTCGGCCGCCCTAATGTTGAGGCCCAGGCAGTAGGCCTCAAAATTTAAGACTTCGCACCCTACGGTTTAAAACTTGAAGATTTAAGGAAAAATCAAGACCACTTAATTTTGGTTCTCCACAACGAGCTAGATAGCTGAAACAACGACAATGTTAGTTTCCCGGCACCCAACCACTATACTACTACTATTCCAAGGTCTTTGCACCCAAACATCGTTGCATCTTGTTCGAGTGAGCTATAATCCGATATTGTCCGCCTCGCCTATTGTTACCCTATTGTTACATGTTGTAGCATTGTAACATTTTGACATTGTTAGCCGCTCCGCCTCCGCCGCCTGTCCAATTTTCTGAAATTCTCGTGCGCAAACGAACTCTGCTAATGTTCACTTTAGCAAAACAAATCCACCAAAAACCGAAACTGGTATAAGAGAAGCCGCCAAGTTTACAAAAAAGGTCGGCCTTTCAAAGTAGTGATATCATTCAACCAGGGAAAGGCCGCCAAGGTTAATCCTGTTAGCCAAGTTAATCGCACCTACTAATAATTCGAAGGTTAAATGAAAACTAGAATATTCTATGAAACAAAGTATAGCCTTAATTATTAAAACATAGATTCAATCGCACAAATGTAGGCCTAATTATGAAAGTGTATAGGTGCAGTCACAGAAATATATAAATTCATTAAAGTATGTAGGGCCAATCAAACAAAGTATATGCCTAATTATTAAAATGAAGGTTCAATTATAGAAATATAGACCTAATTATTAAAGCATAGGTCCAATCAAACTAAGTACACGTCTAATTATTAAAGTATAGGTTCATCACACAAATATAGGCCCTATAAAGAAAGTGTAGGTCCAGTCAGACAAATTTAATGGCCTAATTATTATATTATAGGCCCATTCGCACAAATGTAGGCCTGATTCTTAAACTATGGGTCGAATTCCACAAATGTAAGGCATAATTATTGAAGTGCGGGTCGAATCACACAAACATAGGCGGCCT
The DNA here is from genome assembly GCA_023313725.1 of Lithobius niger. Taxonomy (NCBI): domain Eukaryota; kingdom Metazoa; phylum Arthropoda; class Chilopoda; order Lithobiomorpha; family Lithobiidae; genus Lithobius; species Lithobius niger. The sequence continues at coordinate 2,150 of JAHWFP010161253.1, read as the reverse complement.
ACTTACACATGTCGCCATTCAGTAGATAGTCAACATACTTTCTGTTGCTGTTCTTCTAAGCGTGTTGGGGGAGAGGGGAAGATGGTCCACATGTCAACTCGATCCCCTCTCCAGTGCTTGTCAACGGCAAATTAAACGAAAAAACGCCGTGGAGTCAGCAACACTGTCAACAGCCAAAAATGACAAGAGATCAGCATTTATGACGAAAAAAATTCCCTCGACACTGCTGTGATCGCTCTACTAACTTGCCATACGAGCAAACATCAGTATACGTAACAAACTGACACCAGTTTGTTGTACATTGACGTTAATTGGTACGGTGCGCTGGTACCGGTTAGGATTGTGACGAGTTAGCGTAGAGGTCAATTTCATTGGAGTCCACGAAACACATTGATTCACTTCCGGGACTCAACGATAGCACGTGAATTTTTTCGTCATAATTGCTGCTCACTTGTCATTCTTAGCTGATCATATTATTGGCTCCATTGTGTTTCTTCGTTTATTCTTAGCGAGTATCCCGTCCATAGCAGCCTGGAACGCGCGGGGTCTTCGTAACAAGCTGGAAGAGGCCGAAAAGCTCTTGCAGTTTGCAGATATATTGGGTGTTCAAGAGGCGTCCAACATGAATGGATTTGATGGTTCGCCACTTAATTGTGATTTTGTTTTTTCTGGTTTGAAAGTCGGAATATTTATTAAATGGTCTGTGCCTTATGTTGCATGTCCGGTGACAGTCAGTTTTCCGGGTATTGACGCGTGTGCAGTGAAGGTTTGGATGTTAGCGCGCTGGGTTACGTTAGTAGTTGTGCATGCGACAGGAAATTTGTCTACGCAAGACTGGACGGTTTGGTTTGGGCAATTTACGTCACCATGCATTTTCGGTGGTGATTTCAATGCGCACCATCACAATTGGGGGTCGGAACGTGTTGATACTAAGGGGCGAAAATTAGCACAAGTTGTTGATGCCATGAATCTGGCTATTATCCATGACAGTAGCCCCACCTTTACCAGATGGCAGGGAGGGGTTGTACAAGAGTCGGTTTTGGACTTGTTTTTGTGCTCTCCAGAGTTAGCAGGTCTTTTTGTGTTCAGCGTTTCTGACGATCTACGGGGCAGCGATCACTTTCCTGTGATTCTCCGCCCTGTAGGTCGTCCGATTCTGGGTGGTGGTAATTTGCAACACAAACCACGCATTAATAATGGCATCTTCCAAGGGTGGATTGATGACCATGTTGTACAATGCCGCAAAGCAAGGCCTTCCTCCCCTGCGAAAGTCTTCCCTGTGTGGTGGACTACGGTGTGCACGACTGCAGTCCGTGATAGGCGCAAGGCCTATCGGCAATGGAAACGGCATCCGAGTGAGGAAAGGTGGTTGGTGTATCGTGGTACGGCTCGTGAGACTGCTTTTTTGATTAGGGCTGAGAAGAAGGCTTACCCAGAACGACTTTGTGGCCTTGTATCTTCGGCGGCGTCGCTCGGTCAGGCCTGGCGGATTTTGAATCATCAGGATGGCAGGTCAACATTGACCTGGGTTTATGGATCCGAGACTTCTGATCAGTCTGTCCTCCGAGGTGAGGACATGGCGAATGCGTTCAATCAACGCTTTGCAAGTGTGTATGATTTGCCCTCTGGCACTACACCTCCCAGTTTTTCGAGCGATGGAGTCTGTTTGTCCACAGATCAGCCGTGGGAAGTGTCTGAGTTTGTTGCTGCCCTGGCTAAGTGCAAATCCTCTAGTACTGCTGGAGTGGATGGTGTTACTTATGAGAGTCTGCGTGGACTATCAGCTGACGCTGTCACTGAATTGATTTGTCTTTTCCAGGTTCTCCTTGATAGAGGTGTTGTTCCACAGTCGTGGTTGTTCATTGTCTTAGTCCCAGTGCACAAGGCGGGTAGTGCTCGCTCTAGCCTCGTCAATTACCGCCCGATCGCGCTATTATCTTGTCTCCGGAAAATATATGAACGGATGATAATCAGGCGACTGTCGTGGCATCTGGAGTTTCATGGGTGTCTTGCTCCAACTCAATTTGGTTACCGTGTGCATAGGAGTGCGCAAGATGCCATTCTGTACTTTCTGTCTGGAATCAGGGAAGCTTGGGCTCACGGATTTGTGGTTGTAGCACTCTTCCTGGACATTAAAGCGGCCTATGACA